>KZ651845.1:146534-157073 GCA_001010745.2 Gerris buenoi
TATGTTAAATGTAAACAAACTCGCTAATCGTGTGTAAAGTTGAAGAATTCTTCTTCTTTACCGCGCTTGAGTGGTAAAGAAGAGGAATTCTTCAAAACTATGAGACACGCATGCGCAATTAATACAGGTGCGTAAAGAATCACTTTCTACGAATCTAAACAGAGTGTTTCTAAATACAATGTTTATATTACGTATCAATCTTAGATAAAAATTTATTTACAACAAGAAGTGAAATCCCAGCCAAAACACTTGTTTAATAAAATAAGCCAAGTCTTGCGTAAAACGTTGTTAGATCATTAATTTAACCAAGTAAGTTCTACTAGAAACAACATCCCTTATACTGTACTGGATGTATTAGACATAGTAGAACTTACTTGGACTTAGCTAATCCAGTGATCTCACATCGTTTTACGCAAGACTTGGCTTATTTATTTACACAAGTTTTTTTTGTTGGGATTGGAAGTAGAAATAAAAAATTAAAGAAGAGGAAATTATTTACCAAAGTTTCATGAGGAGGTGGATCGAGGAAATCAAAATGGACCAAATCATTGATTCCCAGAGCCTTCAACATAAGAACAGCGTTGCCAAGATTGATCCGTTGGATTTCAGGAACAGAATTGTCTTCTAACTCGTGTTTGTACGCCCAAACTGTGTAAAGTCTAAAACACTTGCCAGCAGCTACCCGACCAGCTCTTCCTGCTCTTTGGTTAGCACTCGCCTGTCGAATTAATTTGTAAACAATAATAATTTGTAAACAAAAAAACTTACATACTTAATTTCTTATTAAACTTCTAATTAAAAATATTATTATGACTCAGACAAGTCATTTCAAACATAAAGGTACTTTTGGCCTTGCTCCCTTAACCTGGGTAATGTTGATTATGTTTTATTTTTATATTTAGTTTTATGGTTTTTTAGGACAGTTGTTTGTGTCAACCCAAAATAAATATATTCTAATTTATCATTATTTATATACATAATTGGGTGCACTTTTAACGGACTACCAAACTTTAATATGTGATGTTTTGTTCAAGCATCAGGCGTGTGTATCTCTGCCTTAAAATAAAATCCTAAAGTACTGATATTCAATTTTTTCCATTTTCAATTATTAGTAGTAGAAGTAGTCTAGTACTTCCTACTAGAACGGGTAGGACGAACCACATGTTCGAACCTTGCAATTAGGCCATTACTTAGGCCCTTTGTACGCCCCGCGGTAGAGAGTTCCAGCCACTTCACTCATCATACATATGTACATTGTACCGCCGAAGCGAGTATGATTTGATCAATAGTGACTTGACTTATTCCTGGCCTCTTCTACCTTGCGGTGTAGAGGCTGAACAAAGTTTTCGCCACCGTGCTCTGTCTGCGGCCATTGTTTTAGCGCTTTTTGGTTCTACTCCCCTCTCCTGGAATGCGGGGATCAAGGTGTCGGTCCATTTTGTGCGTGGTCTGCCTCTTGGTCGTCTCCCCTCAGTCCTTGCTTCTAACATCTGTTTCGGGACCCTATGCTCCTGCATTCTAACCACGTGGCCAAACCACCTCAGCTTGCTTCTGTCGATTCTTTCGGCTAGTGGTTCGACCTGTAGATTTGTTCGGATGGTCTGATTCCTGACATGGTCTCTTCGGGTCTTGCCAGCTGCCCGCCTCAGGTACCGCATCTCTGTGGCCTGGACTCTGCTGTTCCTGCTGGCTGTTAGTGCCCAGGACTCACACCCATAGGTAAGTGTCGGCACGTAGGTGGAGTTGTAAACTGCCATCTTAGTTCTGGTAGAGATTTCTCTCTTTCCCAGAAAGGCTCTGCTTATAGCGGAGTACAGCCTACCAGTTGCTGCGATCCTTGTGTTGAGGTCCTTGTCTGGTTTACCATCCTCGCTAAGCACTGCTCCGAGGTATTTGAATTCCTCTACTTGCTTTAGTGCGACGTCCCCGATCTTTATAGAGTGCTGTACATGTTCTCTGCTAATTACCATCATCTCTGTTTTGGCTGTATTGATGTGTAGTCCTCTTTTCTTCAGTTCAGCATTCCAAATATTCATGTTGTGTTGCAGTCTCTCCTCTGAGTTTGCTATAAGGACTACATCATCGGCATAAGCCAAGACTGACAGCTGTACTGGGTTCATACGCCAGTTCCCTACCTTGAGTGGACGTAAAGCTGGTTTACACTCTTTAATAATGTCGTCCAGAAGCACAATAACATTTTGATCAATAGTGAGCCATATAAATCAGAGTGTCACGCTGAGGAATCGAACCCCATCTCGTTCCACTCAATGATTCAGTGATGGCCGAGCAGAGGTGGTTTAACCGCCGCGGCTATGTTACCTCCCTCCATTTTCAATTAACTCTTAATTGCAAATGTTGTATAAATTCAATTAATTTATTGATATAGAAGGTATTTCTGGGTTGAGAACTGATGGACAAATAATACAGGCTTTCTGATACTTCTTTAGATTCTAAGTCCCCTATGTTATTTATTTATTTATTTATTTTAGAATATAAATAACTCTGACTAAATAATTATTAAGACAAACTGATGTTTAGTCCAATATCACACTTCTGTTTTTATAAGGGGAGTAACAGTCTAAAGAAAAACATTCTGTACACCTTCTTTAGATTGTTACTCCCACTGTTTTTTTTGTTTTTTTTTTTTTTTTTTTTTTTGTTTTTTTATAAGGTGAGTAACATCTAAAGAAGTGCCAATTTTCTAATTGTATATAAAGTATAATTAGAGAGTTTAAATAAAACGTATTTTTGATTGTCGTGATACTTTAATTTTATCGTAATAACAAAATGTCGTATGTTATCATAATTGAGTTTAATTAAAACGTAACAAAAGACGTAGTGAAGTGGATACGTTAATCAGGATATATTTATATTTTTTGACAGTTTTGTTTTAAATTTGTCTTATTTTAGAAAATAAACACAAATAAAGTAAAAAAATAAAGGAAAAAAGTGATACGACAACAGTGACAGATTAAAGTATCACGTCTTTTCACAGTACGATAATTTTATACGTACGCATGCGCAATAAGTTTGACATTTGAAAGACGTATAACGTTAATTTTTTACGTCTTATTTAAACTCTCTATTATAAAAATACAGGTTTTCTTTTCTTTAGTGTTTTTTTTGATAATTAATCAATCTATATTTTTAAAAAAGTTTTGTAAACAAACAAATGTGTCAAATTCTAAAATGCCAAATTGTTTGAAGGATCAAGGCAGCGCTTTTCGACGAGTGAAGCGAGTAGAGGGCAGAGCCCCCTAGTTAAATATAACAAACCTTGCTTACCTTAGAAATAGGAACAACTACCAATGACTCCATTCCAGTTTTTGAATTAAAGTTATTTTGTTTACAGAATCCAGGATCGATTACATAAATAATGTTATCAATTGTAAGAGAAGTTTCAGCAATGTTAGTAGCTAATACAACCTGAAAGTAAAAAACAACATTATACAAATTTACTGGTCGACAAATTACCAAGTACCAATTTTTTAAAGTAATAAGGCAGATATACACATGCCGCCAAATTGGGGAAGTAACTTGCATACCAAAAGAGGGTATTTGCCAGTAACTGGCATACTAAAGATTTTAATTTATTCAGTAGCAATTTTACTTGCATGCAATCTGCATTGTGCAATGCCTAAATGGCAAACTGAAGATACATTTGCAAGTAAAATTGCATGCAGGCTGATTTGTGACATTAACACAAACTCAGAAGCTTTTTTAATAATTTGCCATAAATTCTATTAGCACACAATACAGAACAATAAATGAATAACGCAATGTTTACATCCAAAATCGGTGGCAGCCAGCTACTGGAATGACCACCCTTGTAGCTGTCACATGCGTTTACACATTGCTTTTGGCAATATTTAATTAATAATGTATATGAAAACATAAAAATCTTAAACATTTTTTAATCAGATTAAAATCTAAAGTAATCTTTTAAACAAAAATAAATAAAACTTCTACAGATGTAGAGGAGATGAATAACAATATTTTTTGGTGCTAGTATAATCTATCTATATTATTAAAAAACAAACGAGTTCAGAGTGAGAGTGACATACTTCACTGAGTGTGGACTGCGTTAGGCGATACCCCCCTAGAAGAGGTTTGAGTCCGGGAGAGAAAAGGGAGATCTTGAGAGTGACATAGTACTAACCGTGTAGACAGAGTTAAGGTGATATTATATTCGTCCAAGAAGAGAAAAGCCTGTAAGGCGGGACAGAGAGTAGGTATATTGAAATGTCAGCGAGAAAAGGAAAGGAGATAGTAGTTGCGTCCATCCCCACTACACCTCATCCACTATCCTACTTCCTTCACATATTCCATAACTATACTCATCCCTTCTCATACCATGTCGGCCGCTAACACTTCTTTTCAGGGGTTGGCGAGCGAAGCGAGTAGGGGGCTGAGCCCCCTAGTTTTAGTAAAAAATAAATAAATAAATAAATAAATAAAAATACCTTTCTAGCTCCTGGAGGAGTAGGCATAAATATTTTTGCCTGCATATCAGTTGGTAAATTTGCATATACAGGCAGAATGATAAGTTCTCCTATAGCTGAACCAAGTCTCCTAACACGATCCTGGAGGAGTTCCTGACAAGTTTCAATCTCTTCCTGACCAGTGAGAAACACAAGGATGTCTCCGAGGGGTTGAGATGCGTGGATCTGAAGGATGCTCACTACGCAGGCATCGATGTAATCAGCCTCGGGAGCTTTTGTGTAGTAAATGTCCACCGGGAATCTTCTACCTAAAAACAAAATCAGTTAGTAACAAATACAAAGAGAGGTTAATAAAAAACAAGTAAGGCGCGCTTCACGTAAGTACGTGAGGCGATAATCGCCAGTTTCTGTACGATTAAGTTTAAATATTAAGTGTAATATGTAGTTGCATATTCTTTTTCTAAACTTCAAGACCTTTAAATTGATGTATAACATGCCAGGGTAACTAAAAAAACTTTTTTTTAGTCAGTCACCATATTGGCCGCCATCTTGAAAATATTTAGTGTTGAATTTTACTTATAACAAATTCATTTTCTACACTTTAAGACCTTCAAATTGATGTATAACATGTCATGGTGACAAAAAACTTTTTTAGCAACCCGCCATATTGGCCGCCATCTTGAAAATATTACGTGTGTTATTATAATAGTGGCATATTCTTTTTCTACACTTCAAGACCTTTAAATTGATGTATAACATGCCATGGTAGCTAAAAACCTTTTTTTTGGTCACCCACCATATTGGCAGGGCCGCCATCTTGGAAATATTCAGTGTAATAACTCCAAAATTTGTCCAGTTGTCTAAAATACCGAGATGTACCTGTGTGCTAAATTTCATGTTTCTAGCTATAGTAGCTAATGAGTTGAAACAAGCCAACGGACAAACGACACCAACGGACAGACGGACAGACAGAGATGTTATACAAGGTTTCTTTTTGTACTTTGTACAGAAACCTATAAGTATACCCACAGTATTGTCACCACAATTTTAAATTAATAAACGTGTTTTGAAATTGATATCATCTTCAGTGTGCTAGGCACACACTAGAGACAAAACAGTCTGCAGACTGTCTCCCGGTGCAAAAGATTGTTGGAAGGCTCCAATAATCTTTTGCACCGGGAGACAGTCTCTGCAGACAGTCAGCTGACTGCTTTGTCTCCAGTGTGCGCCTAACCTAAGAGTTAGCTTAATGAGAGAAAGACTACTACTCTACTTAATTACTTTACAGACTTTTATGACGACTATGAAGTGGACTTCATTATCAAGTTATAATTATAAAGTGGTACCACAAAATCCCAGTCACAACAAGTCATAAAAGCTTGTAATGTAAATATGTAGAGTAGTAGTCTTTCATTAAGCTAACACTTACACTGAAGATGATATAAATGCCATTAACCCTTTGACTGCGGAGGTATCACCAGGTGATATCTAGCATTTTCAACTGAATGGCGGGAGTTATCACTTGGTGATACTGCATGGTTTGGAGAGGCGTGTGTTATTCGAGAGAGGGGATAATGAAACATCTTCAAACGGGTTCTTTAGTTGTGCGGCCGCCTCAGAGATAGACCCAACATCATTTCAATCGTTTACTCCTGCTATGCTGTTTTGCAAGTGTTGTGCAAGTGTTATGGGATTTTCCACAAGTGTTGTGGGTTTTTCCACAAGTGTTGTGGGTGTTTTGCAAGTGTTGTTGCAAGCAATGTGGGTTTTTCCACAAGTGTTGTGGGTGTTTTGCAAGTGTTGTTGCAAGCAATGTGGGTTTTTCCACAAGTGTTGTGGGTGTTTTGCAAGTGTTGTTGCAAGCAATGTGGGTTTTTCCACAAGTGTTGTGGGTGTTTTGCAAGTGTTGTTGCAAGTATTGTGGGTTTTTCCACAAGTGTTGTACGTGTTTTGCAAGTGTTGTTGCAAGTGTTGTGGGTTTTTCCAGACCCACAACACTTCAGCTCCTGGATAGAAACCTAAGGGAAAGATCCCGCAGTCAAAGGGTTAAATCATTGAACATGGGAACAAAATAATGAATATGAATGCTAGATGTGGGAGAGTCTATGGACGTCATCTTAAAGGAAACAAACTGTCAGTTAAAGAGGAGAGACAGTGTGAGTTATTCCTTTATGGGTAATTCTTTAGATTGTTACTCCCTATGTTTTTTTTTTTTACGAATGTAAATAGCTTTGACTAAAAACTATTAAGACAAAGAGATGTTTTGTCCAATGTAATTTGGGACAAAGGAATATCACACTTCTGTTTTTAAAAGGGAGTAACAGTCTAAAGAAGAACATTCAGTGCACCTTCTTTAGATTGTTACTCCACACTGTTTTCATAATAAAGAAGTGCCCCTTCATGAATATGAATGTTACAGTTTATAAATAAAAAATTAAATTAGACACGAATTTAGAAGAACCAACTAACAACATACCTGGTATCCTGAAAACTGGGGCATCGTCAAAAAATTTAGAAAACTTTTCAGCATCTAGAGTAGCGCTTGATATCAATAACTTCAAGTCAGGCCGGTATCGAGCGATATCTTTAGCAAGTCCAAACAGAATATCTGTGTGCAGAGTCCTCTCGTGAGCTTCGTCAATAATCATAACACTGAAACACAATAAATTTATAGTAAACAAAAACAAGCTTTTTAGGGTTTTGTAGATACTTCTCAAAACCCTTATGCCGAGGGTTATGTGTCCTTCTGTCCATCACTCTTTGGTTCATAGGGCCCGAACCGTATAAGCAAAAGTGCTGAAATTTGAAACACTGGTGCAACTTTTTGACCCAAACACAGGAAAAAAATACAGAAATTCAAAATTAGATATGCGCATGCGCAATTTGAAAAAATGTGGTGAAATCAAAAATGGGGTATCAAATGAAAGCTGCTAAAGAGTACGACACAAATATATATACGCTTTTTTAAATTTTTCATTCCTTATTGGTTAAATAAATCAAAATACAGTAGTCACCGCTTAATGTGATCACGGTTAATGTTATCAACCGCTTAGTGTGATCAAAATAGCTTGGAACGGCCCCACCCAATACCAATACATTAGAAAATATCCGTTTATTGTTATCAGTATTTCGTTTATTGTGATCAAAGTCAAGTCGAAATCGTTTAATTTTTTTTATATAATTTTCGGGGAAACGACTACAGCTGCGGCAAACCGAGAAGCATTTTGTCTAAACTCCCAGGATTCTCTGAAAGTATACCTTACGCCACCTTTCCCTTCCTCTATATTGCTACAGAGACATAAAAAAAAACATATAAACATACATTTCTCCACCTATTTCTACGACATTTTACTTTTTCAGAGATCAGTTGTTTTTGTCTTTCAATCGTTTCTGAGAACTCTTTAGCCAAATTAACATTACATTTATACAAGTTCGAAGTGGATTAGTTTTGTTATAAAAATTTTTGAACAAAGAATAAGTGGTTCAAAACGTCGTGATCTCATCTCGTAGGAGGAGATAGACATCTTAAGATCTTACGATCGTTTTTGACCAAGATGAGCCAGCGGAAAGCCACAATTAAATTGGAAACTTTCTCAGTTATTGTTGAATAAACTTCTAAAACAACAGAAGGATATCGAGATCGTCTCTTTAAAAATGAGAACCATATTCGCAAAAGAAAACGTAGAGGACTCAGAAGATGTTGAGCGCACCTTAAAATAATGGTTTCTGAGAAAAGAATGTAAGAAGAATGAAAGGAAAGAAATGTAAAATATGTTTAGTGTCATTTCAATTATTTGTTTATTTTCTAATGTGTAAACCGCATGTGTTTTATGTGTNTAATATATTGGCTGATCCTAAAATTTCGAAATAATTCATGCTAATACCCTATTATAGGGTGATGCAAATTCCGGGAGTGTATCCCAAATTTTCAAAAATTGCCAATTTTAGGCGCGAAAATTTAAAATGCTCCCAAAATTTTATTTTTTTAAATTTTGAGTTAGGTATCAAATGAAAGCTGCTGAAAAGTAGGACACAAATATATATATATGTATATGCATTTTAAATTTTGCTTTCCTTATTGGTTAAAAAAATCAAAATATACACAAAAAAATTCCCCCCCCCCCAACCACTATAGTTCGGCTAGTGCTAAAATTTCGAAATAATTCATCCAAATACGTTATTGTGGGGCTATGAAAATTCCGGGAGTTCATCCCAAATTTTCAAAAATTGCCAATTTTGGATGTGAAAAAGTGAAGTGCGCCCAAATTTTTTTTTTTTTAAATTTTGAGTTGAGTATCAAATGAAAGCTGCTGAAGGTAGGACACAAATATATAAATATGCTTTTTTTTTAAAAAAAAAAATGCATTCTTTATTGGTTATATAAGTCAAAATATAACTAAATCCACTATCTTAACTTGACTCACACGGCCCTAGCTCAATTCAACTACAGCCTGTGCCAAACGAGATTTAGTGCGTTCACAGCACGGGAAAACTAGGAAATGGGGTGGAGAGCCAATGAGAACTAAAGATTTGCCCTCTGGATAACCAACAAGAAGGTAAATGTAGTGGTTTTATTTTTTCCCTCAGAGGTTGGCTAATCTGTGTGTCACTCGATTTTGCGTGCTGTCAACGCACTAACTCTCGTTTGGCACAGACGGTAACATTAAAACTTGGTCTCATCACTACATATAAACTTCTGCTTGAATTGAGTTGAAATTTGACAGACCAGTTTTAATGTACGTCTCATTTGTTAAAACAATGTTTTCCTTTATTATTAGTTTAAATCAGATTTAAAGGAGCGAGCAATTTCTATCAATTCATTGCAATGTTGTTCTTGATTTTACTAAAAAAATATTTATCTCATTGAATGAGCTAAAATTGAAATTTAACTTAAAAACTCAGGTTCACGCAAACTTTTGGACGGATAATGCTGTCCAGGGAACTTAGCCTGAACTTTTTTTGTCCTGAGTCCTGAACTTTTCACAGGGGAGTAACAATCTAATAAAAGGTGTACAGAATGATCTTTTGACTGTTACTCCACTAGAGAGAAACACTTTATTTATAAAAATAATAGTGATGCCCAAATAGAATGGGTTGCTAAACACACAGCGTACTGATCTATCGTGAGACATTATAAAAATAATAAAAATAATATTCTGTACAATTAATTAAATAACATGTTCAAAATAATTATAATAAAAAAAGAAGTGTGATATTCCTTTGTCCCCCCAAGTACACTGGACTAAACATTCCTTTATCTTAATACAGTAGAACTCCGCAAATCCGAAAACTCCGATATTCCGAACAACTTTTGGTGTTAAAAAAAAAAAAAAAAAAAATAGGAGTTAGTATATGCTGTAATTTAAAAAGAATGTATTTCTGTGACATATTAAAGATTGTTAATGATGTTACTAACATACATATTACATAAAAGTGTTTTCTACAGAAATACTAGGTATTTATCTTGCCGGAACGTAAGAATATACCTATAAACTATACCAGCAACAATTTAATTATTTTAATTGGCAATAAAACCAGACATCCCGATAATCCGAACAATTCAGAAATCCGAACCGACCCTGGTCCCAATTAGTTCGGATTTCCAGGGTTCTACTGTAGTTATTTATTCAAAGTAATTTATCTATCTATATTATTAAAAAAGTTTTGTAAACAAACATTTTCAGAGAGAGAGTGATATATAACCGTTTGATAAGAGTGCGTTAGGAGATAAGGGGGGAGAAAGGTAAAAAAACAAGTTCAGAGAGAGAGAGTGATACATAACTGTTTGATAAGAGCGCGATAGAGATAGGTGGGAGGTTCTCCGGTGGAGAAAGGGGAGGTTCTCATAGTAAATTCCGCTCAAGAATGACACGGGGAACTGTCATTCCCGAGACAATAAACAAAACACGGGCGATGTAATAAAGAAAGCGCATTGTTTGTTTACATGCCTTAATCAAAAAGTGACAGCTTTCAATATACAACAAATCAAAACTATTTTGATAAGTTATTAAATCTATATAAAGATTAACAAATCAACAAACAAACCTTTACTTTTATCGGTAGTAAATCATAAATGTTATCTTAATAATTATAACGT
>KZ651845.1:216416-248737 GCA_001010745.2 Gerris buenoi
GTGTTTTTTCAGAGTTTTTGGGGGGTAGCGCCCCCAAATTTGGAGTTAAAATTCATTTTTCGATTTCGCCTCGGGGTATGATTTTTCTGAACATGTATGCCAAATTTCGTCAAAATCGGGCCAGTAGTTTAGGCTCCAGGTGTCTGCCAGACAATTTTTAAAAAACACTTTTTTGGACTCAGGGGAACTCAAAATGAGTAAATCCATCAAAATCGAATTTTCGCGCCATCCCAATACTTTCTCTTTATATGAGAAAGTAAAAACAACAGTAACGAGAAGATTTATTTCCATTTAAATATTGGCGGCAACAGGCAAGCTAGGAACAGCTGGCCAATGAGAGGTGAGGTGGGCGTGGCTTCAGAAAAACCTATTTGGAATTTCAATAGTTGCCTCTAAACCAGGGGTACTCACTACGCGGCCCGCGGGCCGCATGCGGCCCTCTGTACAATATAGTGCGGCCCTTGCCCGTACGTAAAACTCGCGATATTTTTCCCATTATCTTTCGTTGCTAGAAAATAAATTAAACGCCTAAAAAATGACGACAAAACTAATCAGGATTAGTTTTGCTTGAACCTACACAAGTGAATCAACTTTTAGTTATTTCTATTTTCTATAAAATTTAAAACAGTCAATTTTTCAATTTTAAAACAGTTTTAAAAACTAACAATAAAAATCATGTCAATTATCTAAATATTAAGAATTAAAAAGTTTACCTTATCTGAATATTGAAGGAGTTGTTACATGAAATCTTTCTTATGAATGAAAGATGTAGGTTACTCATCAAGTTTGTTTATTACATCTTTCATTCATAAGAAAGATTTCATGTAACAACTCCTTCAATATTCAGATAAGGTAAACTTTTTAATTCTTAATATTTAGATAATTGACATGATTTTTATTGTTAGTTTTTAAAACTGTTTTAAAATTGAAAAATTGACTGTTTTAAATTTTATAGAAAATAGAAATAACTAAAAGTTGATTCACTTGTGTAGGTTCAAGCAAAACTAATCCTGATTAGTTTTGTCGTCATTTTTTAGGCGTTTAATTTATTTTCTAGCAACGAAAGATAATGGGAAAAATATCGCGAGTTTTACGTACGGGCAAGGGCCGCACTATATTGTACTGAGGGCCGCACGCGGCCCGCGGGCCGCGTAGTGAGTACCCCTGGTTTAGAGGCAACTATTGAAATTCCAAATAGGTTTTTCTGAAGCCACGCCCACCTCACCTCTCATTGGCCAGCTGTTCCTAGCTTGCCTGTTGCCGCCAATATTTAAATGGAAATAAATCTTCTCGTTACTGTTGTTTTTACTTTCTCATATAAAGAGAAAGTATTGGGATGGCGCGAAAATTCGATTTTGATGGATTTACTCATTTTGAGTTCCCCTGAGTCCAAAAAAGTGTTTTTTAAAAATTGTCTGGCAGACACCTGGAGCCTAAACTACTGGCCCGATTTTGACGAAATTTGGCATACATGTTCAGAAAAATCATACCCCGAGGCGAAATCGAAAAATGAATTTTAACTCCAAATTTGGGGGCGCTACCCCCCAAAAACTCTGAAAAAACACAAAAAAAAATTATTTCTAGAAAACGGTTCCGACGATTTTGATTAAAAAATTCTAAAATATAGCCCATTTAAATACGAACCTAATGATATAAGCTGTTTTCCCGGGAAAAATCTAGTTCCTGAGATAATAGCTTAAAACGCGGATGGAGAGAGCCCGGGTTCGATTCCCAGCCCGGGAGAAGTTATTTTTATGATATTTTTGATGAAATTTCCAATATTAATTAAATGTACATATATGAGAAAGTTTGTCTGAGTTGTCTCGGACCGATTTTTTNTATTAAATGAAAGCTGCTGAAGAGTAGGACACAAATATATGTATGCTTTTTTAAATTTTGCACTCCTTATAGGGGGAAAAAATGAAAGTATACCCAAAAAAATCCCCCCCAACCACTATAGATCGGCAGGTGCTAAAATTTCGAAATAATTCATGCTAATACCTTATTGAAGGGACTTGTTCCCAGGTTTTAAAAATTACCAATTTTATGCGCGAAAATTTGGAGTGCACCCAAAATTTTTTTTTTTTACAAATTTTGAGTTAGGTATCAAATGAAAGCTGCTGAAGAGTAGGATACAAATATATGTTTGCTTATTTAAATTTTTCATTCTTTATTGGTTTTATAAGTCAAAATATACCCTCCCAAAAAAATAATCCCCCCTCCCCCCCAAACTTTATATAATGGCTGGTCCTAAAATTTTGAAATGATTCATAGTTATACCGTATGGTTTGGCGATGAAAATTTCCTGAAAAATTTAATTTATCTTGTCGTTATTACCGATAAAAAACATTGTGACCCCCCCGGGGGATCGAACTCAGGACTCTTGGGATCGTAGAAAAAAAAAAAATTACATAATGGGTAGGTATGCTTAAATCATCTACAAAACCCTAAAAAGTACTTGGAAGCAAGTACTTCCCTGTGATTTTTTGTGTTTAATTTTACTGGACTACAAGAAATACGAAAGTTATTTTATTTTATTTTTTTGTAATATTGAAACTCTTTTACTTTATACGTAAAAAAGATTTAAAAGTTTTGGTTAATTAGCAATAGAGACTATATATCATTTTAATTTAAATACTGGCGGAAATACGCAAGCTAGGAACAGCTGGCCAATGAGAGGTGAGGTGGGCGTGGCTTCAGAAAAACCTATTTGGAATTTCAATAGTTGCGGTTTAGAGGGACTAAAGTAAGTTTTTTCATCCCTGAATTCAAAAAGTAGAGAGAAAAAGTAAAAAGTAGGGCGAAAAATTAAAGTAGGGTGAAAAAGTAAAGATTGCAACTTAATTATTTAATAAATAGTAGAAAATGAATGGCTAATGTTATGAAGTTGTTGAAATCAGGTTGGCGTAACTGCTTTTACGACCATGTTTATCTATGTTTATAACCTGCATCTAAATGACCTTCTATTTGAGTTTAATTCCAATTCTTATTTGTTTTTATTTTAAATCTCTAATATCTGCTATTAAAAGTGCTAATAATTATTGTTATTTATTAAAATAATAAATAAAAACTGTGCAATGGATGAAAATGTGTAGTTATTCTCTACTGGAGACAAAATATTGTATGCACCTCGTGAGTAAAGTGCCATTTTTAGTAGTAGTTTCGTGAGTAAAGTGCCCTCGGCTTTGCCTCGGGAGCTAATTAGCGTAATTCCCTCAGCTCCGCCTCGGGATTTAAGGACCATGGTTCCTTCGGCTTCGCCTCAAAAACCAACTACTTCGCTCAGGGAATAATGGCTTACTTTACTCCCTAGGTGCATAAATAACTATTAGTTTTAAGCTTCTGATATGTAAATATATATCAAATATAGGATGAAGAAGGACAGTAGTGAGAGGAGAACTGTGCAGTAAACAATGTTTTCAACTTTTAAATTAAGGATCACAATAAGTAACACTGTCGTAATTAACCAAACTAAACTTGGTTGAAGTGGATAATTTGCAATCACCCTGTTGGATCTCTAAAACAACATAAGGTTTACAAACGCGGCTGTAGTTTAGGTTGTAGGGTTTCGATCTGATTAGCGATTCAGAACGAATCCTGAGTAAAATATTTGAGTAATTAATACTAAAGGTCGACCAAGAAGTCATGGAAATCTGAGGAGTGCGCTAGTGTCGTTGTTTTGGTATAATGTATAATCAGTTTTTAATAAAATAGACCACTGACAAAAAACTCAGTGTTGTTCTTTTGTTATTAATATTGTATTTTTGATAACTTTTATATTTTATGCAACAGGGAACACTGAATCTGATGTAGTGTATTAAAACAAACAAAACAGGAAACCTAACAGATTAGTAACCTTTCTGTTGTTATTTGTAAAATTCGACATACCAAACTAGAAATGGGTTTTGTTTTAGCACCCGACTATACTGACTTCGGCAATACTTAGAAGTTCCGACTTTAAACGAAGCTAAGCTTTCAGTTTTTCCCCTGTTCATGACTTCTTGGTCGACCATAAATTGAATTAAGTTTTCTTCACATTAAAAATAATATTGATAAAATGCCGAGAATAAAATACATACCGCATCATTATACAGGTTGTAATACTGGTGATAATTTGCCGTCACTTGTGACATGTTTTGACCATTCGAAGACTGAAAAGAAAAAGACTGATTCGTATAATCTACTGTAGGTTCCGGAGCCGAGCCGTTGTTTGAACTTCCGTTTGCCACGTTGAATCCGTTATAGTCGGAGCTTTGTGGAATTCTATCGAAAAACTGTTGGGGGTCTGAGTTGACATTAGTGGACTCTGTATTTGAGAAAAAAGCACCGACATTGTTGCAGCTCCCCTTACTAGAGGCTATAGAACTCGTATCGTTGTCTTGGCTCGTATGAGGCACGCTCGGAACAGATATATGATCCGTCTCGTGTTGAGGTTCAAATGAATCAGGAACGGTGGCATTCCTGTCGTCAGGAAGTGAACCTTCATTAGGCTTTTTACTCTTCTTTTGGTGCTCTTTTAACTGTAACATAATAAGAATAATCGATAGTAATTATAATCGTAATCAACAGTAATAATAGGGCTTAGACCTACCAAATGGCTTAGAAAACTATATAAGAATAAGTTTAATTACAAACAACCAAATGAGACCAAGAATTAAGTTTTTCTAAAATCCAAATAATTCAACAACTGTGAGTATTATCAGATAGCAAGGACACATCTCCAGTGAATAAATACCTACATCGATTAATGCATATCATATCATCTTTTTGTAATTACAGTAGAGTCCCGCTCATCCGAAAATCCGCCTGATCCGAAAAGGTTTTTGCACTAAATGATGTGTCACCATCCATGAGGTTGTTTAATTGAAGAGCTTTTTCTTAGATTAGAGGGCCAGTGATAGGGATTCCTTTCAGTATTTCTTGAGAAAACCATAGGAAAAGCCCTTCGTCTAATTTATCGTAAGATGAAACAGTCGTCTTACTCGTTTTTCAATGGTCTTTTCACTTAAGGTAGCGCAAAACATCTTACTCAATCTTACTTCTATTTTTTTCCAATCAGAAATTGTAGCTTTCCCTACGTTAATTTACAAAAATCCGCCTGATCCGAATTTTCGCTAATCCGAATTGGGTTTGGTCCCAATTAGTTTGGATTAGCGGGACTCTACTGTATTCTTTCTTGGTCACACAGATAATGCCTGTGATCTATATTCTGTAAACTAGATTAAATAGACTTTAACTAGGTAATTAGAAGTTTCCAAAGCTTCAACAATCTTAGAATTTTATATTTTGAAAAAAAAAAAAAAAAAAAAAAACTAAACAATTTGGTCTACATCTAGCAATGAAAATACAGTGGAATTCACTTAGAACAAACCTGGATAAAGCGATATTCCGGTTATAACTGACTGCAATCAATGCATTTGGTTAATTTCCTATATAACATGCTATGGTTTTACTACGTCCCTAGAAGATCGTTATAAGCAAATTTCACTGTATATTTTATGACTAATTATCAATTTTAACTAGCTTATCAAGAGCTTCGATATTTATATTAGAAAGAGACTGATTCAGCAAGCTCAGAAAAAAAATCCATTTCAACCTTGTCAATAGATTTATGGAATAATATACAGAGTGTTTGGTCGAAGATGTAACAAACGAAGAGGGCAGATTCTACCCATCATTTGCAACAAAAAACACTATATATACCATGGGTCAATTCTCAATAGTTTCGCCACAATAATTTTTTTTATTTTCCAAGGTACGTTCATTTTACTTTAAACAATCGATTGCTGCACCTAAAATATTGATGATAGAGCTGAAATAAAGGTACCGTTGGAAAGAGGAGAAAATTTCAGTTTAGAAAATGTCTATTTCAAATGCTTTAAAGGAGCAAAACATATCCATAAATTTCATTTTATTGTTAATTTTATCAAAAAAATTAAAACTTATTTTTGTTTAAGCCTGTAATTTAGCCAAAACGGCATGAGCTACAGTTTGGCAAATTTCAGTAAAACTTCTCCATTTATTCGCCTTCAATTTAAGTACCCTAACACTATTAGTTGATATGCAATTTTTTTGAGCTATGATTGAGTTTTTGTAAAAAAACGACCGTAAAAACGCGTACAGACCACCTTATGTGTTACCTAGAAGAGATGTCTTAATTTTTATAATTACCCAAATAAGTGAGATGAATGAACGGATTTTTTTTTCACATAAAATTAAAGAGGACTGCAGACCATAATGACCATAGGTCCATCCTAATTGACCATATCCCTATGGACTATGTAAAAGGAAATTTTAACTCTTATGATATTTGACCGGAATAAAATTTATCATTATAAAAATGGCAAGTATTATTTTTATTTTTTTCAAACTTAATCATGCTAAATGCAATTATTCATTAAAGAATAAAAATAAGGGGGTTAACATTGTTAAAAAAAAAAACACAACTCTCTGTGGAAACAGAAATAATACTACACTAAAAATAATAATGCTATTGTAGAAATAAGTTTTGTATAGAAAAACTTGTTGGGCAAATTCTTTAATGTAGTTAATTAAGTAAAAAAAAAAAAAAAAAAAAAAAAAAAAAAAAAAAAAAAAATTACATTGGTCAAATATTTATCATAAGAGTTAACTTTTACATAGTCCATATGGTCAATTAGGATTGACCATTCATCTCACTTTTTAAGGTAATTATAAAAATTAAGACATCTCATCTCAGTAACACGTAAGGTGGTCTGTACGCGTTTTTACGGTCGTTTTTTTTACAAAAACTCAATCATAGCTCAAAAAAATTGCATATCAACTAATAGTGTTATGGTACTTAAATTGAAGGGGAATAAATGGAGAAGTTTTACTGAAATTTGGCAAACTGTAGCTCATGCCGTTTTGGCAAAATTACAGGCTTAAACAAGAATACATTTTAATTTTTTTGATAAAATTAACAAAAAAATGAAATTTACGGATATGTTTTGCTCCTTTAAGGCATTTGAAATAGACATTCTCTAAACTGAAATTTTCTCCTCTTTCCAACGATACCTTTATTTCAGCTCTATCATCAATATTTTAGGTGCAGCAATCGATTTTTTAAAGTAAAATGAACGTACCTTGGAAAATAACAAAAAAAATTATTGTGGCGAAACTATTGAGAATTGACCCATGGTATATATAGTGTTTTTTGTTGCAAATGATGGGTAGAATATGCCCTATTCGTTTGTTACATCTTTGACCAAACACCCTGTATATTGCTTTACTTTAATTTGGCAGGAGGAGAAGGTTTATTGGAGAAGAAGAAGAAACAAGGTTAAATAGGATGGCAAGCATTCACTATAAGTAGTTATGCAAGAATACAAACTCTTCTATTCACAGCAGGTATTAAAGGAAATATGTAATTAGGTCTAACATCTGTACATCAAATACATTCGTTTGCTTATATTTTGCGAGCGTAGCACAGGTCAAATTGGCATTCCTTTGCAATATTTATTAAATGGAACCGTATTTTAAACAAGCAGTAAGTCCGATGAACTTATGTAGCAAAAAAAATTATAAAAATTGACGCCACTTTTTTTGTGCAAACGAAAAATCAACTCGTTCTTACCAATTTTCGAGCAGCGGATAATTTTTCAGCCCTTTTATAATCTTCCATTTCACAGCGACATGTAAAAACTCAGTGATGATATATTTTTAAATTATTAGAAATTATTAAAGGCGATAAACCCATAAAAACACAGGAACGACAGGGAACGTCACCATAAAACTGATAAGAGATAAAAAGCAGTGTTGTACCATTTGTTTATAAAGGTTATTTTATGGTTTTCTAAATAGGTTAAACTCGTGATAATTTTTTTTTTTTTTTAAATACGATACAAGTATATTTTGATTTTGGTTTGTTGTTTGTTTTTGATATTTGTGATTGTGATCATTGTCCATAGACTAGAGAGTGCATGTATTAAGAGTATTATTAGAAGTATATACAAGTATTGTTGTTGGTTGTTGTTGCTTTTGTGTAAGTACTACCTCAAACACTTTAGCTTATTATATTATTCTTACAGTCATTAGTTGTATTCTGTTAATAATTTTATAAAATGAGTGGTTTCTGGAATAAGCAAAATAGGGAACGCGAGTTTCAATACAATCAGCGGCAACACAATCAAAATCGTTACGACAATCAGCAACAGTTTAACAGTTTCGGTTACGATACTTCGAATTTTTCTCGTTTTCCACCGGATCGTTCCAGAGCGAGGAAATCATACGTAGAGAATAACTTCAATGCCGCTCTGAGAAGGGACCGAAACTGGGGAAGGAGGAGCGCTTCGGCTCCCAGAGACGTCGCGCCCGAGGAAAGAGGCAGGTGGAACCCCAACAGGGGTCGTCCTCGAAAACAAAGCTTTTCCAACGATGCAAATGGCGAGAAACTTGAGAGAGAAGATAGATCGAAGGACCACAACGCCAATCAGGCAAAAGACACACCGCAAGTGCCTCAACTGAAAAAATTTAAAAATATATTTTGCCCTGAAAGTACGACCACCGTCTCTAAAGTAATAAAACCCAGTGACGTCGATCTTCAGATCGACCATATTGTTACGTGCTTAGATTTGGAAAAGAGTACCGAAACACCTGACGCACCGGATAAAAACGGCAACTTACAAAATATTAACCCAAACGGTGTCGAATCGCTGCCTACAAGGAGAGTGTATTTACAATCTTCTGAAAATAACGACTTGACAAAATATTACGGGGAAAGTTTAAACGATTTAAAAAACGAAGAATTGAAACTGCAAAATACCAAAGTACCGATTGTAGATTGGCCCAAAAAGTCATTTAGTATAGACGACATACCCGAATACGACCCAAGCGTAAGCGTAGGCGGCGAGGGCTTGACTCTCGAAGTTTATTACTTGTGTAAATATTGTCAGATGTTCACAGGTGGGAGTCAAATAGAGGCTCATTTGAAAACCAGGTACCATTACGATAAGTACAAAGAATTTTTAAGGACGGGTCAAATAGCAAGTGACAGCAGTTCCAGTTCTTCTCAATCGTCTTCGGAATGCGAGTCTAAGACGACGAAATCCCCGAGAAAAGAAGTGGAAACGCAATCTACCAATCAAACTCTAATGGATATCGACGATCCCTCCGAAATCGACTATAGGTGTCACCAAGATTTAGATTTTGACTAAGCAGATACGCCTTCATTTAACGTAAGGCATCTTTTATTTTTACCGCATTTTTTTTAATGTATAGAGATCTCGTGTACATACGTTTGTTGTATTATCTTTTTTTTAAAAAATTTTAATCATCGTTAAAAAAAGAACTTTTTCATTTATGTAAAGAACAAGTTTTTGAGGAAGAATAAAGATTATATTTTGAAACTACAAGTGTTTTTTTTAAGTGAAAATGATCCAACTTCACATTCTGCCCTTCCTGTGTTGGTAATTTTAAAATTGAGATGAGTTATTGTTAATGTAAAATAAAATTGGGCTAATCTGCAGTTATCCATACAGTCAAAAATCGCTTGGCGGCCCAATTTCGCACTTAAGAGATTATATCCCTTTGTCAAAAGAGTTCATTTTTTAAGAGTTATACATTTGAAAGATTATATCTATTAGTCCAGTTATTTTAGTCAAAAATATAGCTTCTGTTCCAAAAAAATAGAAGCCAGTTTTTTTTTTTCTTTGATCGCTTCATTTTGACCTTCTGAACAACATATCCAAAATCGGCAACGAGATCGTTGTCGCGTTAAAAGTTATTCAAGGGCAAAGGTCAACAAATTCGGTTATTTGTGAATAGCTCGTTTCCAATGGCTCGGACACCAATCTAGGTGGTTATAAAAATTAAAGATCACAAAATTTCCCACAAAAAAGGTTCTATTAATTTATTACGTACAATGGACGGTTTACGGATTATAGGGCGAAGAAAATCTATGAATATTTAATATTTGTCGCCGTATCACTTTTTACGTATTTTTACTAATATCTCGCTTCCTATAGCTCGGAGACAAAATAAGGATCAAATCAAAATTAAAGATTATTAAATTCCCTACAGAAAAGGTCTAGTTCATTTTTTACGTACAACGAACGGTTTACCAAAAACCTAGCTTATTGTAACTTGCATAGTGTTTGTTTTTGCACGACTTTTTTCGTATTTTTGTGAATATCTCGTTTCCTCTGGCTCGGAGACAAATTGATGATCAGATCAAAATTGAAGAATATAAAATTCCTCACAAGAATTGTTATGTTCATTTTTTACGTACAACGAACCGTTTATGTAATAAAGTGCTCCAAAGTTTCTGCAAAATGCGAATCAACGACCAATAAGTTTGGCTTTTCGTCGAGGCAGCTCCACGGTTGGGACGTTATTCTATACCTGTGAGCGACATTTCAAGTTTTGTGGACATAGTTTAAAAATATTATGGCTCCAGGGTCTTATATTTTACATAGTAGTCCAGTTACTCGGGGTTTTAACCTCCGGTATTTGAGAAACTGATCCGATTTGCTTGAAATTTGGTGAGTAGATAGGAAAATGCTCAAGTATCAAAAGTTATATATTGCCGATGTGCGCTTCCGCCCCCGGGGGTGGTTGCCACCCCTTTTCGGGGGTGGGAATTCCTTTGCTCAAATAACCCTAGGAATCGATAGAGGATCACATTTTAAGAAAAAAATGTGGTGTACAGTTTTTTTGTTAAATCAATATTTTCGGACTTAAGGATGATTCACGCTACACCGAGCCGGGGCCGTGCCGTGCCGGGCACGAATTTCATTGAAAAAATGTTGTATAGACTTTATATGAAGCCATGCACAGTACACAGGGCACGATCCGAGTCATGTCCGAGGCTCGGTGGCAAAACGTTTGGGTACATTGTTTTCACGCGCCCGGCCCTGCCTCGTTGAGGGATGATCCACGCTACCCCGTCATTTAAATAACTTTTTTATTACTTACCTAAGGCATACTGCTAAACACTCAATAGGTTTTTGAAATCTAAAAATATTCTTTAAAGCAAGGTTTTAATGTCTTCAGCAAAACATTAAAACACTTGAGTTTTCTTACTTCTTGTCCCTAACTTATTTTTGGAGTAGTTGGGTCTTTAGGGTATAATAAGTACAAATTTACTTTTAAGCTGTATTTTAACCTTCTTGGTCGTCTTCAGGCCTAGATTGAAATTTTTTTTTTTTTTTTCATTTTATTGGGAAAAAGGTATTATCACCTTTTTGGTTCGTCATATTTTCTCATTTACAATAAAATACATCACATCAATATTAACAATTAAACAATTAACATTTTACAAATAAATATTATAAAAAATAATAAATTAATAAATGGCATGATAGAAGCGGTAACCTTGATGTAAATGTATACTTATTATACCCTAAAAGACCCAAATACCAAATACTTCAAAAATAAGTGTTATTAATTAGGGACAAGAAGAAAGAAAACTCAAATGTAAATTAGCTGGTCAAGATTTGCTAATAGAAGAGGATGGAAGAAAACATCGTAAAAAACGCCCGAAGATGACCTAGAAGATTGAAATATAGCCATAATTGAAAAGTAAATTTGTACTTATTATTATAGTTATTATACCCTAAAAGAACCAACTACTCCCAAAATAAGAATTAAAACATTCCTTGGACATTCTAAAGTAGCCAAAAAATTTACTTTCATCGTCCACTAATTTCTTTATAAAGAGTAAAAATTCTCCTTTCAATTTTCGATTTTTCCAAGCTGGATGAACGCCCCACCTTCTGCTTTTCTGCATCCCTAACATTTCACCCGAATCATCTTCTTCAAGCGCGATAACAATAGCTGCTAACTCAAACTCGGAAAAACAAAACATTACAAAAATCGCTATCAAACGCAGACATATAAACATGAAGCACAAGCACTAGATATGAAATGAACACGGGTCGCCTAGTAGAGGACAGCGACAGCACGTCCCAGCCCGGCTCGTCCCCGGCCCGTGCCCGCCTCGTTGTAGCATGTATGTGAAGGCTCGGACGGGGCACGGTGGGAGGGCTCGTGCCCGGCACGGCACGGCCCCGGCTCGGTGTAGCGTGAATCATCCTTTACTCGTGAAAAACGTTCAAACTCGTGTTTTTTCGATGAAAATTGCAAGATTTCTATCGTGAATAACTAAAAAAATATTGATTTAACAAAAAAACTTTATACCACATTTTTTTCTTAAAATGTGATCCTCTATCGATTCCTAGGGTTATTTGAGCAAAGGAATTCCCACCCCCGAAAAGGGGTGGCAACCACCCCCGGGGGCGGAAGCGCACATCGGCACTATATAACTTTTGATACTTGAGCATTTTCCTATCTACTCACCAAATTTCAAGCAAATCGGATCAGTTTCTCAAATACCGGAGGTTAAAACCCCGAGTAACTGGACTACTATGTAAAATATAAGACCCTGGAGCCATAATATTTTTAAACTATGTCTACAAAACTTGAAATGTCGCTCACAGGTATAGAATAACGTCCCAACCGTGGAGCTGCCTCGACGAAAAGCCAAACTTATTGGTCGTTGATTCGCATTTTGCAGAAACTTTGGAGCACTTTATTACATAAACGGTTCGTTGTACGTAAAAAATGAACATAACAATTCTTGTGAGGAATTTTATATTCTTCAATTTTGATCTGATCATCAATTTGTCTCCGAGCCAGAGGAAACGAGATATTCACAAAAATACGAAAAAAGTCGTGCAAAAACAAACACTATGCAAGTTACAATAAGCTAGGTTTTTGGTAAACCGTTCGTTGTACGTAAAAAATGAACTAGACCTTTTCTGTAGGGAATTTAATAATCTTTAATTTTGATTTGATCCTTATTTTGTCTCCGAGCTATAGGAAGCGAGATATTAGTAAAAATACGTAAAAAGTGATACGGCGACAAATATTAAATATTCATAGATTTTCTTCGCCCTATAATCCGTAAACCGTCCATTGTATGTAATAAATTAATAGAACTTTTTTTGTGGGAAATTTTGTGATCTTTAATTTTTATAACCACCTAGATTGGTGTCCGAGCCATTGGAAACGAGCTATTCACAAATAACAGAATTTGTTGACCTTTGCCCTTGAATAACTTTTAACGCGACAACGATCTCGCCGATTTTGGATATGTTGTTCAGAAGGTCAAAATGAAGCGATCAAAGAAAAAAAGAATTGGCTTCTATTTTTTTGGAACAGAAAACCTAAAATGACTGGACTACTATATAATTAATACATTTTAGAGCTGATATTCCTTTGTCCAAATAATACATTCGATTTAGGGAACATTAATTTTCTAACCTCTTTTCCTAGGTGGCTGGATAACTGCAGATTTACCTAAAATTGTTTTATTAGGAGTGTCAACACCTCAAGTAATTTAACTTG
Organism: Gerris buenoi; assembly: GCA_001010745.2. NCBI lineage: Eukaryota > Metazoa > Arthropoda > Insecta > Hemiptera > Gerridae > Gerris > Gerris buenoi. The sequence continues at coordinate 229,782 of KZ651845.1, forward strand.
TAACTAAATCACAATATCATACATAGATTGAAGTATGATAAATTTAAGAAAATATCATTTTATCAAAAACTTATAACTCTAAAACACACCGTTCTTTAACGGTGAACCAGTTTGTTGTCTCATTGAACAAAACTTCAATACTATAAGGCTTCAGTAACCCAGGTATAGTTGAACTGACGAGCACAGTTTGACCCCTCGCTCATGTGTGGCATTGTCCCCACTGCACTGGTTGGTAACACACCTGCTAGTGGCTCACTAGAGGTCCTTTTGAACCCGTCAAAGCTACTTTGTCAATTCAACGAATGTTTATTAATAAAAATGAAAAATGTAATTAAAGGGTACGTTGATTGGTTATCAATGGGCTAGGCCAATATCCTAGGGCCTAGGGTAATTGACCAGAAGCCAGTAACTTGGGGCCTGGTGCATTTATATGTTCACATAAATTCCAGATGTATCCTCATGTTCCTAGAACTTATTTTTCAACAATTGTTAGTATATCTCATTTAAAAATTTTAGCAATGAGTTCTTATTAGTTTTCTGTTTATAAAAATGAAGTTCCAACCTGAAAACTTTACCAATCTCCATTTACTCCCTTTAAAGTTATATTTTCTTTCTTGCTGAGGTCATTGTCATTAGGGATGGAATAGGAGGAATTTAGGGACAAATTTGAAAATCAAATTTGTAACATTATTTTATTTTTTAGCAATATTTCACTGAATCCTGGGCATCATGAGGCCTTATGTCTGCAGATATGTGAATATCTGCAGTACATTCAGTTTACTTACACTTAGTGAAAAATTAACATTTAAACATGAGTTATGTCACTCTATAGTTTAACAGTTACTGTCTTATCTGAACTTTATTTCCTGTGTATGTTAGTTGAATCGACAAAAAGGTTTAGTAATATACTAGCCATCCAGTTACCATTGCAGGGCTTGTAGTGAGTCACTGAAAGTCACTTATTTAGAAAAAAGTCACTTATTTAGAAAAAAAGTCACTTATTTAGAAAAAAGTCACTGAAAGTCACTTATTTAGAAAAAAGTCACTTATTTAGAAAAAAAGTCACTTATTTAGAAAAAAGTCACTGAAAGTCACTTATTTAGAAAAAAGTCACTTATTTAGAAAAAAAGTCACTTATTTAGAAAAAAGTCACTGAAAGTCACTTATTTAGAAAAAAGTCACTTATTTAGAAAAAAAGTCACTTATTTAGAAAAAAGTCACTGAAAGTCACTTATTTAGAAAAAAGTCACTTATTTAGAAAAAAAGTCACTTATTTAGAAAAAAGTCACTGAAAGTCACTTATTTAGAAAAAAGTCACTTATTTAGAAAAAAAGTCACTTATTTAGAAAAAAGTCACTGAAAGTCACTTATTTAGAAAAAAGTCACTTATTTAGAAAAAAAGTCACTTATTTAGAAAAAAGTCACTGAAAGTCACTTATTTAGAAAAAAGTCACTTATTTAGAAAAAAAGTCACTTATTTAGAAAAAAGTCACTGAAAGTCACTTATTTAGAAAAAAGTCACTTATTTAGAAAAAAAGTCACTTATTTAGAAAAAAGTCACTGAAAGTCACTTATTTAGAAAAAAGTCACTTATTTAGAAAAAAAGTCACTTATTTAGAAAAAAGTCACTGAAAGTCACTTATTTAGAAAAAAGTCACTTATTTAGAAAAAAAGTCACTTATTTAGAAAAAAGTCACTGAAAGTCACTTATTTAGAAAAAAGTCACTTATTTAGAAAAAAAGTCACTTATTTAGAAAAAAGTCACTGAAAGTCACTTATTTAGAAAAAAGTCACTTATTTAGAAAAAAAGTCACTTATTTAGAAAAAAGTCACTGAAAGTCACTTATTTAGAAAAAAGTCACTTATTTAGAAAAAAAGTCACTTATTTAGAAAAAAGTCACTGAAAGTCACTTATTTAGAAAAAAGTCACTTATTTAGAAAAAAAGTCACTTATTTAGAAAAAAGTCACTGAAAGTCACTTATTTAGAAAAAAGTCACTTATTTAGAAAAAAAGTCACTTATTTAGAAAAAAGTCACTGAAAGTCACTTATTTAGAAAAAAGTCACTTATTTAGAAAAAAAGTCACTTATTTAGAAAAAAGTCACTGAAAGTCACTTATTTAGAAAAAAGTCACTTATTTAGAAAAAAAGTCACTTATTTAGAAAAAAGTCACTGAAAGTCACTTATTTAGAAAAAAGTCACTTATTTAGAAAAAAAGTCACTTATTTAGAAAAAAGTCACTGAAAGTCACTTATTTAGAAAAAAGTCACTTATTTAGAAAAAAGGCACTNGTCACTTAAAAGTCACTTATTTGGGGAAAATAGGTCACTTAAAAGTCACTTATTTGGGGAAAATAGGTCACTTAAAAGTCACTTATTCGGGGAAAATAGGTCACTTAAAAGTCACTTATTTGGGGAAAAAAAGGTTACTTAAAAGTCACTTATTTGGGGAAAATAGGTCACTTAAAAGTCACTTATTTGGGGAAAATAGGTCACTTAAAAGTCATTTATTTTGAAAAAAATAGTCACTAAAGTCACTTAATTTTGAGGAAAATCTGCTACAAGCCCTGCCATTGGCATTCCAATTTAAAACAACAAACGTAAATTAAATGAAAATGTCATAAACATGAATGATATAGTTGTCCGCTATATTGGCCGTCATCTTGCAAATATTAAGAGTGAAAATTTATTCTTACATCTTCTATTTCTACTCATCCTTTAAATTGAAATATTAAAATATCATGCTAACTGAAAACTTTTTGTTGAGTCGTCCTCCACATAGACCACCATCTTGAAAATATTTAGTGTGGAATAAGAGAAATGACAATTCCCTTGGCACTACCTGTAAAACATGTCTACTGTCAAAGTAACTAATCTCTTGGTACTGCCTGTAAAACATGTCAAAGTAACTAATCTCTTGGCATTGCCTGTAAAACATGTCTACTGTCATGTCAAAGTAACTAATCTCTTGGTATTGCCTATAAAAAATGTCAACTGTCAAAGCGACTAATCCCTTGACACTACCTGTAAAACATGTCTACTGTCAAAGTAACTAATCCCTTGGTACTGCCTGTAAAACATGTCTACTGTCAAAGTAAAGCAACCAATCCCTTGGTATTGCCTGTAAAACATATCTATTGTTAAAGTCAAAGCAACTAATCTCTTGATACTGCCTGTAAAACATGTCTACTGTCATGTCAAAGTAACTAATCTCTTGGTATTGCCTGTAAAACATGTCTACTGTCAAAGCAACTAATCCCTTAACTGCCTGTAAAACATGTTTACTGTCAAAGTCAAAAACTTAACACAATTTTGACTTATTAAAAGAATGGGATATACAATTAATTATATTAGACAATAATAGCTTGTAAAAGCATAAAATCAATAAAGTATGTTATAGGATGGGAGGAAGCTATGTGCCACAATAATTGGCAGTCTATTATTGTTTGGTTTAATGTTTGGTTTAATATCATTACTCCAGAAAATAGCCACAAAATTAAATTTTCCCTGCTAACATGGTCCAAATATTGGCTAGGGAGTTGAATCAAGAATGTCTTGCCTACTGTGTTAGTGGATTTATTTTGTATGTATGCACTCGATGCAGAGAATTTATTTATTTTTTATTTTATTTAAGGGCTGGTGAAAATCTCAATAGACATGTTGACAACCAGCTCCAAGGTAGTGTGGGACTCTAACCCCCTAAATACATCCCCCTATGCAACAACTGGGCAAGCCTAACAATTTGCTTCTTTTTTCATTTTAACTCAAGTTGAGGGGAATAATTCAGCGGAAGTCTCATGTGTCAACTAACTTGATCCAAATGAGAAAGACATGGTGTTGTCTCATAGGTACACAAGTTATTAGATTCGTTATTTGAGTTTTTTTTTTTTTTTTTTTTTTAAAGTATTGCCTTTTCGAAATACCCCACTGTATTGAGAAAATGTGGTCAGTGAAAGTTAAAGTAAGGTCAAGAAAAAAAAGTTTCAGTATGAAAAATCTTGGACAGAGAGCCGACATAAAGGTCAGGTCAACTGGGCAAACTTAAATGCTAATGGCGGAGGAGGTTGGCCCTCAGGATAAGCCTAGTGGCTTTATTTTTTCCCCTCACCTAGGTCGGCCAACCAGAACTGTCAGAAATAACTCTCTTCTTGATCCTACTGCAGGTAAGGATTTTCTATAGCTTCCTTATGTACCTTCATAAAATTAGTGCATTTGTTGGAGAGATAAAATGGATGGACTATATGAAAAAATAACAAATTCATATAATAAATAAATAACATTATGTATTGTAAAATGTACAAAAAGAAGGTAATTTAATTTATTCAGAGGCTAGTGAACTGGATGCCCATTGGCTTAAATCTGTAGGTAAGTTCTCGCAAGAAGATAACGCTTCTTTGATTTGTTCATTTGTCAACACAAAAGAGTACAACAGATGTTCTTTTTTCTTTGTTCTTCTACCGGGGCCGCTGATCGGGACAATTACTTCTAATTCCTTCAACCTTTCAAAACCTTTATATACTACAGTGTACTCCACCGCATTCACACTGCTTTTGACAGCAAATTTTTTATATCTTTGATAGATGATTTCGAAATTCATCGGTTCACAATCGTAAATTTCATTCTGGTGTTTCATCGCTATTATTAGACCGAGCTCTAAATTCGAAAGATCTTTTATAAGCGATACTCTACGATCTTGATTAAATACAGATAAGACTTCTTCAAAATCATTTTCCACCAGTAAAGGGTGCGTTTCATTTAAACAATTCGTCAGACAAAATAGAATATTTTGAAACAGTCGCAAGTTAGTATCGATTTCAGATACTTTTCTAATATTTTTGATAACATTCTTATTCGAGACTAATTCTTTAACCGATGAATTCCATTCTCTAACGTAAGTCTTCATACTTGAAGTCAATTCACTTTTATTGTTAACGGTTAAAGTATCTTCGATTATTTTCAAGTAAAATTTAAAATCGGAAGAAGGGTAAAGTGAGATCTCCCTATGTGAAAATCTGGATTTAACTCTCTTTTCAAAAAGTTCGACAATGTCGATTTTACCGGTGATACCGACAACACAAATAGGAGCTTGAGCTGTCTGTGTGACATCGAATAAATTATACAGCAGCGTTTGATTTACGTGTTCACAGAAATATTCAAATTCGTCCATAATAAAAACAATCGGTTTCGATACGTCTCGATTTCCCGATTTAAAACTTTGCAATAGGAAATTTAAATTGTCACCAAAAGAACCGGTAACCATGCTACCTTCAGGTAAGTCGTCGACATGTAGAGATCTGATTATTTCTTGCAACGCTAAATTATCATTAGTATGAATCAAGCCGTTCAATTTTATCACCGTAACTGAGCTATCTCCATTCTTCTTTAAGATGTCGTTTATACTTTTATTCACAAACGATGATTTACCACAACCGGCAGGTCCGATAATTAACACACTGTCACTAACACCGAATTCGATAAAACGTTCTAAAATGTCTAAAAGTTGAGCTGATTCCTCTTTGAAACAATCTAAAGATGACCTATCTGAACATATTTTTTCGCGTAATATTACTTTGATCAAATCTATATTTGCTCTGGTCGATTTATGGAGCACCATTTTTTTCTTATTTATATTAAAACAATTAATATGTTCCTTTAATAAAACAAATCAGTCATATCGGATAAATCTTAAATCACATCGACACAATACATGAACATTGTAACTTGCAAATGTAAAACAACAGCAATGTTAATTGATAAATTAAAATTAAATTATTATTGAAAAGAAAAACAAAACATAAGAAGCTTGAAGCTTATCAATAATTTAATAATTTTGGCGGGACTAGGGTTGGGACTTCGATATCGATATATCGATAATATCGATATATCGGACACAAAAATATCGATATTTTCTTTCGAATTTAAAAATTTTGGCTGGACCAATAAACAGGTTTCCCTTTAGTTTTTATTAAAACCAAAGCTATAAAACTATTTAAAGATCTATATTTGTTATAATTATAGTAGAGATAAAAATTGAAGCCTAGTATAAAACAAAGTCAAATAATGTTGATAGTAAAACTAAATAAGTTAACAATAGGGAAACTTAATCAATTTATTTCCAAATTCTGTATTCCTGAAAATATAATATATAATAGCAAAAATCATATGATTTTTTATTGGTTACGTGACTTTCAGCCCATCCGTATTTATTAGATTGCCCCCATTAAACCTTGGTTTTTCAAATATCTCAGAATACCAATTGTTTCCTAGAAAGTAATGATTTAATGTTTCATTAATTGTATAGCAATCTACATTTTCTTTTGTCAATTGTCAGTATTAAAACTATTGTTAAAACAAAAGAAGAAAGATTTTTGAGGAGCATTCAGAAAAGAGAGTTCAGTTTGTTGATGAGAAAACGAACAGTTTTTGATTACTGATATATATAATCTGGAAGGTTACAAATATAGACTAGGTTATGATTATATTTGTTAACATAACATAAACATACAATAAATACAAATACACTTATAAAAACTTGTGATCTGTGCGTGATATCTTATTGCTTTTATAGTTTTACATTTAAGTGATTCAGAATGGATTTGGAAAGTTCTCAGAGTGAACCGGTAAAAGAATCTCTTTTTAAAAAGCGGGTTATTAAAAACCGTGGTAGAAAAAGAAAGTCGAGTCAGGGTAGTGATAAACAAAGCAGCGAAGACGAAACAACCATCGTCAAGAAAGAAAAGAAAATCGCGTTCAATCCCCTAGTGCAAACTACTATGAAGCAGAAGCGTGTAAAGGAAAAGCGAGAGTCTTCTAGTGAATCCGAAGAGGAGACGTTGCAGGTCAGGTATCGCTCCGACAAGAGCGCTTCGTCTGCCGGCCCGGTGGACCAGGGAGCCACGGCCACCGTCGAAATAGACACCGCTCACGATAGGGATTCCAGAGCTATTTTTGAAAAATCCTTAGAAGTCAACAAAGAACTCAAAGGTAAAGAAGACGATAAAGTGTACAGGGGAGTGAATAATTACGCGCAGTATTACGAGAAGAAAGACACGGCTCAAGGTAACGCGGCGAGCGGCAACGTGAGGAAGGGGCCGATGAGGGCGCCGGCCAACCTGAGAGCCACTGTCCGGTGGGATTACCAGCCGGACATATGTAAAGATTACAAAGAGACGGGCTTCTGCGGTTTCGGCGACAGCTGTAAATTTCTACACGACAGAACCGACTATAAACACGGGTGGCAGCTGGAGATGGAAGCGAGCAACCAGCACAAACACGGGGAAGACTCCGACGACGAAAACTACGAAATCAACTCCGACGACGACATGCTGCCTTTCAAATGTTTCATCTGTAGGAATTCCTTTACGGATCCGGTCGTCAGCAAATGCAATCATTACTTTTGTCAAAAATGCGCGTTAGAACAGTACAAGAAAACATCGAGGTGTTATATCTGCAATCAGCAAACTAACGGTGTCTTCAAACCGGCCAAAGAGTTGATGGCCAAACTGAAGGGCTCAGAGGAGTTGTCAGACCAACACCAATCTTCTGATAATGATTCAGACTAGAGCCAATCAGGTAAATCTGAATAGACCGGGGAGCACTCCTTGAGAGCTTTGTTTTATACAGATAACGCTGTCGCGCTTTGCAATAATTTTCTATAGATAATAGAATCCATTCTATGGATAATATACTCCACACTGCTTTGCAGTGCTCAGCTCTTTTCATGGAGAAAAACAACCCTCCTGCATATAGACCATGTAGAGATCCAAATCTAAGTACAAAAAAGCCTAACCTTATAAGGAGTGGACCCCGGTTTCGACAGATTAGTCGCCTATTGTCTTTTTAAAGGCAACAACTCTACTCTTGCGAGGCATTCTTTTTAAATCACATTTTGTACATATTACTGTAAATATACTTTATATTTAATTATACTAGTGTGGATTGTCATTTGTCAGAGCTTAATAATATATATTAATAGTGTTCGTAATGAAATCAAGACAGCGAGCAGATCCACTTCACAAAAAGTAGTTACTGCTTCCTGTACGTATGGCCGGTACGTATGGCCTTACTGCTTCCTGTACGTATGGTACTGTACGTATGTTTGGCACATATTTAAATTATATTCCCATTTCGCCCATGTATACGTTTTAGAAAAATATCACAAAATTTTGGCCTCTAAAAATATTTAATATATACAATATGATATATCATCTTGTTTTAGACTTTAGGTAAAAACAAAGCCCGCAGGTTTTGGCATTTTAAGACATCACTCAAGGTTGTTGAAAAAAAATTCTGGTTGACTTACACTTTACTGATTATGATACTATTTCAATGTCTTATTATTGACATTGTACGAGTGTTTTATTTTGAAATATATTGATGTGATGTTTCTATATTTATTTTGTTTAAAAACCTTACCAAACTGGGTAAACCATGATATCTCGATTACCAAATAATACTACAGTCTATAAGATTAGAGTTGGCACAATCAAAAGGCGGGAAAATTTTGAGGAAAACGATTTTATTGGTCCCCCATGTTGAATGCAACTTCAGAAAAAAATGCTCTACTCTACCCCTGTGTTCCACAAAAAAAATATAACATGGCAACACCGATTTTCCCTTTTTATAACCCCAAAAATACCTCCACATTTGTTGTTTCCCGCCTTCGATTGTGCCAACTCTAATCTTCTAGACTGTAGCTTGTCCCTCCTTTTTATCGCCAAGTTAATCTATGAAATTTGGGTGTGAATTAATCATGAGATCTTAATTACAATAACGTACAGGCATATAAAAACATTTTTTTTTAGTTTTTATTATAAATCCTTTTTTAATGCCAAGTTAATCTATGCAATTTGGGTGTGCAGGTAGTAAGTTAATTATTAATTAATAAATAATGTTTTTATATTGTTATTGATTAATTAATTTGATAGAATGTTGTTGGATCGGTGCTGAGTCTATGCGCCAAGTTTCAGCTTATTGGATGCTGGGAGAGGATTAATTATTATTAGCCCTCCAAAGAATTTGACGACAGACACAACAAACATAAGCGAAATTAATACTAAGGATTTTAAAAAGAAAACAACTTTTTTAAGATTGATTCAAATAATGTTAAACATTATGGGGGAGAATATTTTGGAAAACAATAAGGTTTTTTAGTTGTAATTGGTCAATAGGAACTTAAGTTATGGTAATGGGCACAGCAGGGGTGGAGGTAGAGGGCAGAAGGCTGAAAAATTGGGGTAGGGAGCCAATAAGAGGTCAGGATTTTGAATTCTAGAAAGTTGGGGCAACTAGGCAAACAAAAATGTCTCTGGCCCCACCCCTCTCACAGGCCTAGTGGCTTTATTTTTTCCCTCATTTAGGTTGGCTAATCTGAGCAACAAAAGTCGCAACTCATAACAGTAGTGCTTAGACAGGTCGAACAGCAGGTATAGGAAAGGGGCTTAGGGTCAAATAGCAGGGAGACGCCAGTAGAAGACTGGAACCCTGGGCACTGACTATACCTTTATACAGTTCAAGACCATTTCCAATTTGCTGGTGTGAGTCATCCGCAAAATAATTAATATAATGTAATCAATTGATTAATTAATAGAATGCTTTACATTGGTATTTATTAATTAATGAAATTGATAGAATGTTTTTGTATTGGTACAGAGTCTATGTGCCAAATTTCAGTTTGATTTAATTTTTGAAAGAAGGTTAATTATTCCTCCAAAGATTTTGATGACAGACTGAAGGCTCAAACAAACAAAAGCACAGTTAATATAAAGGATTTTAAAAAAGGTTCTTCTGAACTTATTTACAAATATAAGACAGGTTGAAAAAGCTACCCTCCTTAAAGAAGAAGAATTGTTATTTTTTGTTCTTTCTAAATTTGCCCATGTATTCTCTCAGGCCTTGTGCACATAATAAATGGCTAAAAATTGTATAAGAACACACTATATGTATCTACCTTTCCAGAAGAGGCAGATTAAGGTCAAATTCAAAGGTGTATGATAGTCAGGCAGCAATTAGAGCACTGATGTCACCAAAATGCGCTTTCAAATTGGTCAGAATGTAAACAAACCCTGGTGTTTGTTTCTGTAAAAAAAAAAAAAAAAAAAAAACGTAGTACAGGTACTTAGGGTTCCGGGTCACAAAGGAATTGAGGGTTTTGAGCAGGTGGATAGTATGGCAAGGAACAGCTCTGGCTCAACCCCTTCGACACCAGAATACCTTGTGGGCATCTCATACTGTATCATATAGACTGCGCTGAAAAATTCCCTGCTCAGAGAATTTCAGAAAACCTAGGAGGAATCACCAAGGATGAGAAAATCCAAATGATTTTTAAATGTACCCTCTTCAAGACACGCCAAACGCATATGAGGCTAAACAAGTAATCATGCCATATTCTGATTAACTTCTTAAAACTGCCGACTAAATAGGCACCTACACCTAATTGGACAGGCCAATGAACCAATCTAAAGGCTGTGCAGGGGATGAAGAAACTCCTTTGCATCTAATTAGTTTTTATTTTAGCCACTGCCCCGTGCGGCTTTATCATAGATGGCTGAACTTTGGCGAGGCAACCGTTCCTGAGAGGGAACTCCGGATACTAACTAACAACTCATAATGTGCAAACTGTAGAATTACATATCTTCAGAAGTAAAACCATTTTACAATGCATTTCCAATCCACTTCAATGAATAAGTCACATCTAATACCATCAAGTCAGATAAGGGTAGACAGGGGGAAAAAAAATTAAATAATAACAGTGCATAGATTTATTTATTTAAATTGTTCATTACTCTTCCAATCATATGGCTACATCACTTAAAGATTAAGATTTATAATAATAATATTTATTTAGCATATTTATAATAATATTATCATTTTTGTTTAAGTTTAATAATTGAACATATTATTGCCAAAGTGAGCACAATTCATGTTCGGAATAATGTGTCGATATAATAGATATAAATAGTAATTAATGGATTCATACATAATTGTTTGCTTTATGAGTTTTTAACAAAAATAAAAATTCAAAACAACTAAAAGATTATTTGTGATTAAAAACAATACAAAAAGTCAGATCTAAACGGCAGTAACAAAACTAAGTTTCATATAAAGGTTTTATCTTTCCTCATGAGGAAAGAAATTATTTCCTCCTTTGTGTTTGATGAATATGAAGTCATAAAACACAATTATTTATATTTGTGTTTGATGAATATAAAGTCATAAAACACAATTATTTATATTTGTGTTTGATGAATATAAAGTCATAAAACACAATTATTTATATTTGTGTTTGATGAATATGAAGTCATAAAACACAATTATTTATATTTGTGTTTGATGAATATGAAGTCATAAAACACAATTATTTATATTTGTGTTTGATGAATATGAAGTCATAAAACACAATTATTTATAACAAGTAAATTCAGTTACTTTTGTATTTTTATAACAGTTTAATAAAATTTCATTCTTTAAGTACTTACAATAAGTAGGATATTATACGCATTCAATTTAAATATGGGCACTACTGTCAGAGCAAAAATTCCAATATAAATACATCGTATTATGATATTTTAAGTTGGATAACATGCATATATTATTTTAAAATAAGCAACATAACAATTTGAAACCAAAAGATTTTAAGGAATATAATTTAGTCTGGTATAAGAGATATTAATTTTTATGTAGTAAACTATTTCCAGGATGCCTTGTTTCTATTTAATTTTAAATGAAATATTTTGGAGGATGAAGGTATCTTATTTTTGGGACCTCTCTTGCAATTAGTAAGGGTAATATTGATTATTTAAATTGCTTATGTTATAAAATAAAATAAACTGCCAATTATCGTGGCACATAGCTTCCTCGCACCCTATCATGCTGTACTGTTATCATACTGTATTGTTATATTAACATATTTTACAACATGTTATATTACGTTATTGTTCACAGTTTTTAGCGATCTTTAACACACCATAGGGGTGCCAATGTTGGTTTTACTAAAAAATTGTATTTGAAAAAAATTTTTGTCTCATTGAATTGATGAAGTTTGATTTTTTTCCCCAATCTAAAATTCCAATTTTAAATTTGAAGTTCACGTTTACACGAGTGTTGCCCCGTGATTGCTTGAACGGATAATCTTGTCCAACGAACTCGTCCTAAGCATTGGTAAAATGAACATGTCTACCAAATTTCATCAAAATCGGTCGACATTTACGCAAGTTATCCTCGCATGTTTCATGATTCACAGACAGACAGACACGGAACCGAAAATGTTCCCTGATGCCTGAAACAGATTTCTGTCTGTCAGGAATTTTTAAAATCGGAGATATAAAACTTTTTCGTTCTCAAAAGTGAACACGATGCTTCTGTTACCTTCGGTAGCTCGGAATCAAAATCTGAAAATTGATAAAAGAAACTGTTTTCTTAGGGGAAAGTTAGAGGCTATTTAAATCATATCAAATCTTACCGCAAAATAATCAACTTTAGTGCATAACAAATCCCTTAAGGTGCATTTCCACAGGGCTAGTTTACGAGCTGTTAGTAAATTTAACCCATGAAAACATATTACTAAAGCCTCAAGTACACAGGGCGAGTTTACAAGCTACAAGCCAGCTTTTATGCAAGCAGCTCGTAAAATAGCCTAGTGTACTCGATGCACTCGCTCCATTAGCTGCTACTAAAAAAGCTCTGGAAAAAGTTAACCCGCCGGCGACTTTACAAGCTACTCGCCAGCTTTTTACAACTCAAACAGGACAAGGTCACAGTTCTACAAGCTAGCTACTTGGCTACTGAGCGTTTCGTGTGGTACGACAACAAGCGCACTCGCTGACTTGCCGGCTTCTTTGCTCACCGGCTTGCAGCTTGTAAACTCGCCCAGTGTACTTGAGGCTTATCCATTTACTCACTTAAATACCAAAAAGACTACTTAAATACCAGGCTACTTTACGTTTTAGTCACCGGTCTCATGACAACACCTACTAGCTTCCTCTCTTGCCGATTTAATTTATTTTTTAAAAAATGGTTGTAAATTGGAATAGTTAAGATACGAGGGTTAAAAGATGTTATAAATATTAGACACAGTTATGACAGAATTATAACGGAATTATAACGGATAGTGCTTTGGAAAAAATTGATGGGACAGTTAAAAGAGTGGAAATTTAAAGAAAAAAACTCAAAAGTATATAAAATTCTGGCAAGAGCTTTCAGAGGTAGAAAAATTTAAAAAAGTGGGGGCTGGGGCAATATTTATTTATTTCCCTCACTATATTGTGAAGTACCACCCTTAACGCTAAAATAAAAGTGTTAATAATTTTGCCTGCAGCATTACCTAGGGTGTCCATACGCCCATTTATTTTAAGCTTTTGAAGGTGTCCAGTTTGTTTCCAAAAACGTCCCTTTTTTTCGGAAAAAAATGGGTCATTTTTAAGAAGATTTGTTGGAGACATATACAATCTTAGTAAAAATATATATCTAGTGATATTAAAAATCTTAACTAAGAATTGGTACAGTACAGTAATACCATATTTTGAATAACGACTCTAATGAACATTTTTTATTACATTTTACCCATTTAGTTCTTGCATTAATTTTGTGATAATTGATGTCAAAAGACTAAATTTTATCAAAAAAAAGGGGTCCCTCATACATTACATTTTTGATTCACTATCATTGTAAGATAATCAACATATCCTGGAACAGTCTAATCTGAGTAAATTTAGATGGCTATCCACCGCAAAGATTCAGGCTAATTTAAGCTTCCAGTCTCGTAATAATAATTGCTACAAATAAGATTTGAATTAGAAACCGTTAAATTATTAATTACGATTAAAATTTATGAGGTAGGGTTTAATAAAAACGGCTTAGTAAAATTTTTGTGTAATTTATGCACATCGTCAGGGTTTAACTACAGGTAATTAAGTATATTATAGTGAATTTACACCATTCAAAATATTTCGTGCTTTTTAATTCAAAGAAATAAATTAATAAATTATTTGATCATTTTCCTGGATTTGAACCCGGGAACTTTCGCATTTTAGGCGATTGCGCATCTCATTCGGCCACCGAGGCTGTTATTTTTTTTGGATTGTTTATTTACAATATAGTATAAATGTCAAAAGATCATAAGTAGTTTACAATTTTAACCACCATATTCCCGTGGAGCGCTAGTGCTCTTACACCTCTAGAACACTGGAGTTGGATATCCCTGGTATATATACCTGTAGTTAAATCCTGATGAGTGTAAATTTTACAATACTAGTTGGTTAAATTATGTTGTTTTTATTAAACCATACTTCACTAATTTGAATCCTAATTACTAAAAACCAAACAAGTAAAATAAGAGGCTACTGAACAAAAAATGTTAAAGGCACACCGAATTAGTTTTATAATATTTTTAATCCATGATGCACTCATAGTCTAGTGAGAGATGCATAAATAGATTTCGTTGCACAATAACAGAATCGGTAATATAATTGAATAATGAAACCATGTCAAATTGGTATATAGATTATACATGTCAAACATTAGTACATAGCTTTTTTTTGTTTACAAAAAATATTCTCTTAAATGTGAAATTAGTAACATTGAGAAAGATCCTTAATAAGTATTGCTATCTGTTTCGAATGACACAATGTCTGAATAAAGATAAATATATATAATATATATGATACATTCCACTATTTCTATAATTAATCTTACGACTACAAATTTAAACATGCTATTTTCAATATCATTTGCTTTAAACATATTTAAAACTAAAGCCGGATTTACACGGGTAGAGTAAACAGGAGAGTAGAGTAGCGAGTAGAGTAACTCTACCCGTAGAAACCCGAAAAAACGCTCAGTAGAGTAGAGTGGCGAGTAGAGTAGCTAGTAGCCGGTAGAGTAGAGTACTATACCGCATGCAGTATTGTGGACTCTACTCTACTTCTACTTCCCCCTCCACAGCTCCCACTCTACTAGCTTTCCCACTCTACCCGTGTAAACGTTTTCATAGCTAGAGGTCGACCAAGAAGTCATGGAAATCTGAGGAGTGCGCTAGTGTCGTCATGTACAGTCAGTTTTTAATAAAATAGATCACTGTCAAAAAACACAGTGTTGTAAAATAATTTGTTTGCTGTGAACCTTTTTTTTTCTTCTTTTTAATTGTTTAAAAAATAAAAAAAACTATATTTAAAAACAGAGTTGTTCTTTGGTTATTAATCATTTTATTTTTTTAACTTCTATATTTTTTGCCACAGGCAACACTGTACCTGATAAGAAATCACTTCTACTATACGATAATATCTTTATATTATTATTTATTGATTATTCCTCTTTATTTTTGAGTTTGATTAAGTTAATCAAACTTTTTATTTCATCCCCGTTAATTGTAGCGTCCTTCGTATTTGCATCATCCCGTGGATTTGTGGATCTTACGAAAATTGTTTAGGACAGTTGTGACTATAACTCGAACTCGTACTGTATAAAAACAAACAAAACAGGAAACCTAACAGATTGGAAACCTTCCTGTTGTTATTCGTGAGATTTGACAACTAGAATAGCACCTGACAATACTGACTTCGGCAATACTTGGAAGTCCCGACTTTAAACGAAGCTAAGCTTTCAGTTTCTACCGTGTTCATGACTTCTTGGTCGACCTCTAGTAGCAAGTAGAGTTCAGTAACACTTTCGAACTGTAAACAAACAGTTTTCACTCAGCGTACTATACTTACTACTATCTTATGTGTAAACGCTCCAAAATCAAAATTTGGTAGAGTGGGAAGTAGAGTGCACTCTACTCGCTACTCTACTCTCCTGTTTACTCTACCCGTGAAAACCCGGCTTAAGAGTGTTTTTCTAAACACAATGATTTGCATCGCTGCAAAAAAAAAAAAAATAAAACTCAAGTCTCTTTTAAAATGAGCATGAGCTATTCATCATTTCTTCACAACACTTTTACCAACAATGTCAGCCAGTAGATAGAACAACAAAAACATTTTATACAACATAATGGCAATAAGATTTTTAATGTTAATTTTTTATTTAAAAAAGCGTTATAATATTTGTGGAGAGTATCATTTATTTATTTCCCCCTCATGCTCTATATGAAAATAAAAAAAAATATACACAAATTTAGGCAGAAGGCCCCAAAATCAAACAAAAAATTAAAGGATCCCTGGTTCAACCCTCTGGGGGGTAAATTACATTTTTTTTTAGGAAATTTTCATCACCCTATAATAAGAATTTGTATAAATTATTCAAAATTTTAGGACTATCCATTATAGGGTTTTTTTGTGGGGGGATATTTTTAGGGTATATTTTAACTCATTGTAACCTAATCAGCAGCAGCTTTCATTTGATTCCCCACTCGAAAATTAAAAAAGAAATACAAATATTTTGAGTTTACCACATTTTTTCAAATTACACATATTACAGTCTTCACACAACTAGACTTAGTGCCTTGACAGCACGGGAAATTGAGTGACACTCAGATTGGCCAACCTCTCTGGGGGGAAAAAAAATAAAGCCACTAGGTCTGTGGATAAAGGTGGGGCAGCGTTTATCCAGATGGCCTCTCCCCTCCACTAGAGACATTTATCTTTGCCTAGTTGGCCCAAACTTTTGTCCGGGAAAATCTCAAGCTCTCATTGGCTCGTCACCCCATTAGCTAGTTTTTCCCGCGCTGTCAACGCACAAGTCTTTTTTCACAAGTCGTTTTCACAAGTTGTGTGAAAACTGTAAATTAATCTTGTCTATATTTTTCCAATGTGTAGGTCAAAAAGTTACGCCTGAATTTCAAATTACAATTTTTTAACTTAAACGGTTCGGGTGATATGAACCAAAGAGAGACGTACGGACAGACACATCACCCTCGGCATAAGGTTTCAAGTAGGATCTACGAAACCCTAAAAAGTGCCTCAGGTCATTAACTAGCCTTCAAATAGTTAATTTCATGTGATGTCTACTGTACCATCCATAATATTGGTGAGTTAGAATTAACATAGACAGACATAGAATCAAAACTCTATAGAGTTTAGAAGAACTCTATTAGAGTTTAGAAGAACTCTATTAGAGTTTAGAAGAACTCTATTAGAGTTTAGAAGAACTCTATTAGAGTTTAGAAGAGCTCTATAGAGTTTAGAAGAACTCTATAGAGTTTAGAAGACAATCTTACTACAATCTTAACAACTTTTCTTACACCTTTTGGGAGGTACTGCTATCAGAGGCTTCCCATGGTTAATTACAAGTTAAGAGGATAATTACAAGTTTAGAGGATTATTTATAGAAAAGAAAGAAACATAATTCAAAAGCTAAAACATTCACATGAGATTCTAAATATAACTTATAACCTAGTATTTTATGACTTGTATTCTAAATTATAAACTTTCAAGTAATAATGTAACATACATACTCAGACACTATAGCGATCCGATAAAAAATAAACAAAAAATAAATTCTGGTATAAACTTTAAAAAATTATTAATTCATTTTTTTTTTTGTCAATACAAAATGTCATATTTTTTTTGTAACATTAGAAAAACACTCTTGACCAAAATCATTAATAAATTCTTAAACAAATCATATTTAACAAAAATAATTATTTCAGATTAGATAAATAACATAACTTTTTCATACGACATCATTTCTAAAGAGGACGAAGTACAATGTAACTTGAGTATATAAAAATAACCAATATTAACATAAAACTAGTTTACATCAAATAAATTGATACTTATAACAAATAATTAAATTATACAAAGTAGTCTTTTATTTTACTTAAAGCTACCATAGTCGAGGAGATAGCGTGCAAAAAATTGTCTGACTAACATCAAGCTAAAATTTTGTGTACAAGTCTATCTTTTAGCGCCTTTTAAGAATACGTAGCCGGCTTAGTTCGTCTGCGGGACATAGCTTGTTGAAAAAAACAAACCGGCGGAGAGCGGCCAGGTCTCACCAATTATGGTGGACAGTTGATTTTCAAAATCCTGAGTACAGAATTAGTAGACCGAAAATCAAGTTGATGTTAGTTTGTCCCTTGACAGGTAAATACGTTGAGTTTTAGTAATATTTGAATAACTAACCTATCAAGTGTGAAAATAACATCGACTTAATTTTTGGTCTACTAACAAATTCTGTACTCAGGATCATGAAAATCATACTGTCCCCCATAATTGGTGAGACATGGCCGCTCTCCGCCGGATGAACTTAGCCGACCACATATTCTTAAAAGGCGCTAAAGATTGACTTGTATACAAAATTCTAGCTTGATGTTAGTCAGACACTTTTTTGCTCGCTATCTCCTGCACTACCAGTATTAAATGGGGAAAAAATACATATACATATAATAGAAATAAAAATGTATATAAATAACCAATTTTTCAGGTTTGAAAAAACTTTTCTTTTTATCATTAACAAATGTTCTAAGGTGGGTTAGTTAATACATTAGAGAAAAAATGCGCAATATGAAAGAATGTGAATAAAACTGGGTGAGGGTCGGTGAGAATCAGGATATTTCTATATACGCAACCGGCACTCGGCCAATTTGATTTCCCCTCTCTGCCATGACGTACGTCGTCTCGTTCTCAGATATATCCCACACGTTAATTATCTAAAACAACAAGTATTAACAAGATAAGTAAAAATAATAGCATATGCTATAATATCAATTACATAATTGATGATGCTTATTCTTATTCAGGTTTTTAGGGTATTAAATAACTTCATTTTAACCAGTTTTTGGCTATATTTCACCTCCGTTGAGGCATTTTCAGGCCTAAAAGAAGATTTTTAAGCTTTATTTCTTATGTCTACACTAACTTACATCGCATGAATGCTAGGTGTGTAGAAGGATCCTTATAGGGTAAGAATAAATGTTATTCTTACCCTAAAAGGATCCTTCTACACAATTAAGAACTAACATCTTTATACAACATGTTGACTAATAACTTTCAAACTAAACATAACATTATTCAATAAATACAA
>KZ651845.1:270249-280253 GCA_001010745.2 Gerris buenoi
TTTACGCCTCTAGCGCCGAAAAGAAGAAGAATTCTTCAACTTTACACACGATTAGCGAGTTTGTTTACATTTAACATAACTAATTTGATGTTAATTTAATGAAAGTAACTGTTTGTATCGATTTTTTTTGTGAAAATCAATGAGTGATTTAAGTGATTATGACGAATATGAGGAGAATAATACGCCTTCCGAAATAATTAATTCGGCAAAAAATACAACTAATGAATTGAAGTCATCTTTATCAAAAGAGAAATACGAGCTTACATACATGAAGTTTATTATTTGTATAATATTATTTGTATTATATTATTTGTAATAACTTAATTGTATGAACACACATATTAAAATGTTTGACTGTTTCAGAGTTAGCCTGCTTTCATTATAAAGTAAACAATCTTTATTTTTAAAAAGAAGAGTAACTTTTCAACAAATATGGAAATATGATGAAATTTTTAAACATTATTCAAAATTGCTTGTCTTTTTTTTTAATCCTGACGCCTTGGTTTTTTAATTGATAAGGACCAACTTTTAAGTAAAATCATTGACCTATAATTTATGACCATTATGAGGTTTATATTGTAAATAGCTTCCGAGATAAAGCTGGTTTTTTTTTTTGAGAAATTACATAAAAAGTTATTAGATCAAAGAAATTTTGAAAATTATTGTTAACAAAGACATAATTTGCACACAAACATTTATAAAATCGTTATTGGTTAATTAAAAATAATATATAAAATTAAAAATTAAAAAAAAGTGCTGAAAAGNAATGTAATTCAACTTGTTAATTAAAATTTAAGGAAGATAATGTATTCAACTTGTAAATTCAAATTTAAGGAAGATAATGTAATTCAACTTGTTAATTCAAATTTAAGGAAGATAATGTAATTCAACTTGTAAAGGAGGGGGAAAAGTGTCAAGGAAGGGAATTAAAACTAAAAGATTATTTAAAATTATCATTATTTGAGAATGTATAATGAGTATATTATGGTAAATTCATATTGAATGTGTCAAGCCGAAGTTTGGAGCCACCTCTAACCACTCTTTAGGAAATTTCTCTGGCACGTACAATATGAATTAGTCTATAATTTAACTTAAAACTTAAGAGGTTTTAAAAAAGAATTGTATCTTAAATCTCAAGCAAAAAAAATTGCTAATTAACTGATAACACAGACAAAGTAAACATAGCTGATATAGTTACAAAGCTAAGACTATACTCAATGATAACCTAGGTGATGATAACCTGTTAAAACTCTAACTCTTATCAATTCAAAGCATGCCCATTTTAGCGGAGATTAGGATACACAATTACTTCGAGTGAGCACTGAAGGGTTAACATAAAAAATAAAATAATAATAAATAAATGAAATCTAAGGAAAGAAAAAACAGCACTACTACGCATTTCATTGCTTCATATAAATAACTTACTTGTTCTAGCAAATACTCAGGACTTGGTCCTTCCTTCTGCAAAGTCAGCATGAAAAAATAATGCTATTTTAATAACATATAGCGTATTCAGCGGCTAAACTGTCTCAAACCCATCTTAATGATTTTTATATATTTGTAGGGTTGCCATGCGTCCCGTTTTTAGTCCTAGATTCCCAGAGTCCCAAAAAAACTTTTATCTACGATTGATATATAATATAAACATTGTATCTCGTAGAAAGTGATTCTTTACGCACCTGTATTAATTGCGCATGCGTGTCTCATAGTTTTGAAGAATTCCTCTTCTTTTCGCCTCTAGCGCCGATTAGCGAGTTTGTTTACATTTAACATAACTAATTTGATGTTAATTTAATAAAAGTAACTGTATCGAGTTTTTTTTTGTGAAAATCAATGAGTGATTTAAGTGATTATGACGAATATGAGGAGAATAATACGCCTTCCGAAATAATTAATTCGGCAAAAAATACAACTAATGAATTGAAGTCATCTTTATCAAAAGAGAAATACGAGCTTACATACATGAAGTTTATTATTTGTATAATATTATTTGTATTATATTATTTGTAATAACTTAATTGTATGAACACACATATTAAAATGTTTGACTGTTTCAGAGTTAGCCTGCTTTCATTATAAAGTAAACAATCTTTATTTTTAAAAAGAAGAGTAACTTTTCAACAAATATGGAAATATGATGAAATTTTTAAACATTATTCAAAATTGCTTGTCTTTTTTTTTAATCCTGACGCCTTGGTTTTTTAATTGATAAGGACCAACTTTTAAGTAAAATCATTGACCTATAATTTATGACCATTATGAGGTTTATATTGTAAATAGCTTCCGAGATAAAGCTGGTTTTTTTTTTTGAGAAATTACATAAAAAGTTATTAGATCAAAGAAATTTTGAAAATTATTGTTAACAAAGACATAATTTGCACACAAACATTTATAAAATCGTTATTGGTTAATTAAAAATAATATATAAAATTAAAAATTAAAAAAAAGTGCTGAAAAGCTTGAGGATTTTTGGCTCAGCAGGCGCTCCATCCAGGTTAAACTTAGGATTTTTATTAGAGCACCTACACTGAGTACAAGATATAAAAAATCGGTCCGAGACAACTCAGACAAACTTTCTCATATATGTACATTTAATTACTACTGGAAATTTCATCAAAAATTATCATAAAAATAACTTCTCCCGGGCGGGGAATCGAACCCGGGCTATCTCCATCCGTGTTTTAAGCTATTTTCTCAGGAACTAGATTTTTCCCTGGAAAACGGCTTATACCATTAGATTTGTATTTATATGGACTACATTTTAGAATTTTTTAATCAAAATCGTTGTAGCGCCCTCAAATTTAGAGTTAAAATTCATTTCTCGATTTCACCGCGGGGTATGATTTTTCTGAACAAGTATGCTAAATTTTGTCAAAATCGGCCCAGTAGTTTAGGCTTCAGGCGTCTGCACAGACGACAGACAGACATTTTTTAAAAACCACTTTTTTGGACTCAGAGGACCTCAAAACATGTAAATCCATCAAAATCTTAAAATCAAATTTTAGCGCCATCACAATACTTTCTCTTTATATGAGAAATTAAAAAATCAGATCAACCAGAGCCATTTTACCTTTTGCAACGTAAAATGTCAAGTATATTTTTACTATAATACAATAGTAAAAATTTAATATTTTGAAACAGATATGCTATAACACAGTTGTTACTGTGGTCACTTTTTAAATTTAAATTTAAATTAATTTTAAGGGGGAGTGGGGGGAGGAGGAAGGCACTCCCCAAATGAGTACCAGTTTTGCCCATCGAAAATCTGGCAACCCAATATATTAAGGAAAATCAAAGCCTTCATTAAGAAAACTCTTTCAAAAAACCCACTACAAAAGACATAATTAATTAGGACTCATACAAAATGAATCATTGGAAAACAGAGAATGCGATGTTATCAAGTAAACATTAAGAGAGGATGTATCATCTCTATGAGTCAAAATACATTCTACAGATGTGAGTAGTTGTCACCTTTATCTTATGTCTCACTCTGTCTTCATCTCAAGAACAAACAGAGAGCGCAAAATACACATTTCCTTTCACGAAATCATTCATTAGAATTAGAATACATAAAATAAACTGTAGACAAGATAATACATAGAAATAAATAGATTAATAATGGCAAAAATTTACATGTTTGATATTTTGTCAGATTACATTTTAAAATTAACAACTATTTTTAACTATGAACTTCTGTACAGAAAAAATTTCTATACAACAAATATTTTTGATGTCCCCACTAATTCTTTATTTCTATGGAACAAAAATTATTTCTCAACAACAAACAAAATTCATATAAATAAGGATAAAAATCCATCAGACAAGCTTTCTGTGAAAAAATTGGGTTGGACAAGCCTATATGGGGCATCACGTATAGAAATGCAAAAACTAACAAATATAATGCATACATAATTAAAGTGTTTCCTGTATATTGATATAAATTGCATTATTTATGTATTCTTTTTCATTTCATACTCTCTTGAAAAACCAGATACGCTACATCGAAGCCCAGGTAATCTACAACAGATGCATACGCCAAGATTCCCATAATCGACCTGTATACAGCTGTGTCTCAAAATAGAGGACTGAACATGGAAATTGTATTAAGAGAAAACTTATGAAATGAAGAAGAATCCCTAATTGGTGCATTTTTTATCAATGTATAGAAAATAATTTAATTACATGTGCCAGTTTTTTCATTTCTATACATGATGCCCCGCATAGGCTAGTTCAACCAAAAATTGCTTGTATCTTTGATTCCTATATGTTCTTAAAACCATTTTTAGGCTCTAATACTTTTTCATATTTTACTTCCATTACTTAAGTGGAAAGTATAGAGAGATCTCGAAGTCCCAGTTTANAAAAAAAAAAAAAAAATCATAGAAAAAATTGTATAAATATCAAAAAAAGAATTACCGTCGGCTGGCCCAGCATACTTCTGGCTTTCCTGACACGATTTTTGCAAGAATCAAGATCCAATCTAGAAAAAAAAGAAACATTTATAACAATTTGCCAAAAAAATACTAAATACATTTGACTATAATTATTAAAACAAAAAGAATTATTATAATTAATTATTCAAAGTGAAAATAATAATTTAGTTTAATTTTATTTGTTTAAGGAAGAAAAGATTTGACAACTTTAATAAGTAGGAAAACTAGTCGCTTAGTACAATTACAAATTTGGAGAGTAGCACACCCCCCCAGGTAATCTACAACAGATGCATACGCCAAGATTCCCATAATCGACCTGTATACAGCTGTGTCTCAAAATAGAGGACTGAACATGGAAATTGTATTAAGAGAAAACTTATGAAATGAAGAAGAATCCCTAATTGGTGCATTTTTTATCAATGTATAGAAAATAATTTAATTACATGTGCCAGTTTTTTCATTTCTATACATGATGCCCCGCATAGGCTAGTTCAACCAAAAATTGCTTGTATCTTTGATTCCTATATGTTCTTAAAACCATTTTTAGGCTCTAATACTTTTTCATATTTTACTTCCATTACTTAAGTGGAAAGTATAGAGAGATCTCGAAGTCCCAGTTTAGAATTTATTTTGGACGTTTACAAAGCTCTTCATTTTTACTTCATAATTTACTCAACATATAAATGCTTAAAAGAAAAAATACCTTCTATTCAAAGATCCTAGAAATTCTATTTATATAGAAATAATTAATATAAAAATGCCATTTTTGAAAACTGGTCTAATGTACAATTTTTTTTTTTTTTTTTTTTTTTTCCCGGGGGACTTTTTCTTTATTAAGAAAAAAGTCCGAAGCAATAAGACCTCATGAGTGGATCCAAGGTGCAAACCCGGTTTAATAGTCCAGCCTACAGTACCCTATCCTCTTAGCAAGCTGACAGACCCACAGAAAGTGAGCACCTTGCTTAGGGGAAGTAACCTTAGTTCTTCAATTGGCAGGATGGCTAAGCCAAAGATTCTCCACCTCAGGTGTGTTAATGCAGGACAGCTGCTAATAAGATGAGAAGGGGTTTCATCCTCTTCCTCGCACAGCCTGCACACTGGGCTATCTGCTAGGCCAAGAAGATGTAGATGCCGTTTTAGCCTACAGTGTCCAGTAAGAAATCCTGTCAAAAGATGACAGGTTTGTTTTTTGAGCGAGAGCAGCGATCTAGTAAGATGCTGAGATGGTTCCCGGATCATAATTTTAGATTGCCGCATACCCGAAGCAGTGTTCCAGATTCTTTTCATATCTAGCCTCATGAAGGTCCTTATGGAATGTTTCACTCCACATCGTGGCACGCCAACAACTGGTTCTGGTGTAATTGGGGTCAAATTGGAACCCGTCTTAGCTAACTGGTCGGCTAACTGGTAGCAGAGATTTTACGGTACTTATAAAAAAATAATGAATACCTTTTGCTTTCTAAGACGCCCCTCTCGTTAGAGATGGTTTTCATTTCACCGTCCAAGTATTTCTTCAGAGGAGTGAGATAAGATTGATTTACATTAGCGATGAAATCTCTTTCTATTTGACCCAACTTCTGTTCCGTCTGGCCCACTTTCATAAGTGAAGCACCTGAAATTATTCAATCAATTATTATAATAAATAATTAAATACAATAAATCATAATAATCAATCATTAAAAATCAAGATCATATTGTGAAATTTTATCATAAACATAAAATCAAATCATAAAAAGTCTCTTGAAATTCTAGGGTAGATAAAGAGAACTGAGGGAGTTGTAACATGTAAGAGGTCTTGGAAGGAGTCCATTATATGAGGAGACGGTGCAGAGAGGAATATTAAAGGGAACTGTGACGTCATTGGCAAGAGGTAAGCGATCCTAGCGGACAAATGTGGAACTTAAATCTGTTATTTATCATTTAATTCCTTAAACTGCCACCACAACTAACTACATACGTATATTTTTATAATAATTCTATAGATAAGTAAATAGACAAGAAAATCTAACACTCTATAAAACGTAAATAAACATAAAGAATAAGGAAGACTCTATTGTTAAGTTACTTTGGTTAACGCTACTAGTTAACACTTTACTTTTGTGTAGCTTTTTTACTTACTTATATAAAGAGAAAGTATTGTGATAGTGTAAAAATTCGATTTCAATATTTTGATGGATTTACACGTTTTGAGGTCCCCTGAGTCCAAAAAAGTGGTTTTTAAAAAATTTCTATCCGTCGTCTGTCTAAACTATTGGGCCGATCTTAACGAAATTTGACATACATGTTCAGAAAAATCATACCCCGAGGCGAAATCAAAAAATGAATTTTAGCCCCAAATTTGGGGGCGATATCTCCCAAAAACACTGAAAAAAAATTATTTCTCGAAAACAGTTCCGACGATTTTTGTTAAAAAATTTAAAAATGTAGTCCATTTAAATACGAATCTAACTATATAAGCCGTTTTCCCGGGAAAAATCTAGTTCCTGAGAAAATAGCTTAAAACGCGAACAGAGAGGGCCCGGGTTCGATTCTCCGCCCAGGAGAAGTTATTTTTATGATAAATTTTGACGATACGTGCAGTAATAATTAAATGTACATACGAAAACTAATGAATGGGAAAACCTGGGCTAAGTAAATATGAAATCGTATGAGAAAGTTTGTCTGAGTTGTCTCGGACCGATTTTTTTACTTCCTAACAGAGAAAGTTATTCAATAAATAATATTAATAGACAAAGACAAATTAAAAAAAAAAAAGTTTAATTTAGAGTTTATAATTAAATTACATTAGTACAGTAGTAACAGTTTTAAAAGTAAACGAAAATCCAAGTAACAGTTTAAAATAATAAGATTTATAGAGATAATGAATGTGAATGATACTAGAAAACATATTATGTCCACCGAGTCGCTATAAATCGTGTATCACCATGATGAACTCACCTTGTGACAGTTTAAGGAACTAAATGACAAATGTCAAATTTAGTATCACATTTGTCCGCTAGGATCGCTTACATCTAGCCTCGGCAATGACGTCATGGTTCCCTTGAATATTCCTCTCTGCACCGTCTCCTATTTTATGAGGTTCTTTCTTTTGTGTGATTTTATTCTATTTTTTCATTTGTTTGATTTTTCACAATAAAATAAATTTATATATGTATATATCTCTGTAATTGAATTTGATGATGTGCTATTGAAAATTTAAATAAAAAAAAGAAGAATTTAAGAACTTCCACCTTACTAGAAGTTAACTCTCTTAAGAGATACTATCACCTTCACAACTATAAATGTGATACTGCTATGCTTCAAAGTTCTTTGGAATTAAAATTCCATTTTATTAATAAGTGCAGTCGACGCTGCTATCACTTTGTGACCTAGATACATGATATCATTAACCTACTGGTAATGATTAGCAAAAGGTACCATCAGAGGAAGTAAAACACAAATTTACAAAAAAAATTATAAACAAGACTGTGTTTAATTCGAACACTGAAAGATGTGAAAACACATT
Organism: Gerris buenoi; assembly: GCA_001010745.2. Taxonomy (NCBI): domain Eukaryota; kingdom Metazoa; phylum Arthropoda; class Insecta; order Hemiptera; family Gerridae; genus Gerris; species Gerris buenoi. The sequence goes on from KZ651845.1 coordinate 278,188, forward strand.
AGCAAATTAAAAAAATAATTTTGAATTACAACGAATGTAATTTTACATTTTAAAAGAACAATAAAAACTAAATCTTTAGAGACAAAACTAAGACATACATAATATATAAGTAAATACATAAACGTACATGATCACGATGTTTCAAACGGCTCATTCTTCGTCTAAAATTACACTTAAAGACCAAACAACTTAACTTTGAACTTAATCATTGAAAGTTAAAGAATAAATCACATTGATTTCTAACATCTGACATTAGTCCTTTGTAGTTATGGGGAGAGGTGAGGTTTACTGGTGGAGCAGAAGATGTAGGGGCACAAGTTGGAGGAAGGCGCTACGGGAGGCCCTGGTGGCTGGCTGGGTCGGGAAAAAAATAAGGGCGTACCAGGCAGTTATAAGGTTAACCGAGGAGAAGACACTGTAGGTATTTCGACCCCGACGCCCAATAGGGGGCGTCGCTAAAATTTAAAAACCGAACAAAGTTTCAAATTTTAGGCACCGCCCCCGTTTAGGTGTGTCTGGGTTAAAATTCCTACAGTCTCTTCTTGTAGAGGTTTACCTTTCAGTTATATTAACACTGTCGGGCGACAGGGCCATTTTTTCCAACCCGGGCAGCCATCAGGGCCTCCCGTAGTGCCTTCCTCCAACTTGTGCCCCAACATCTTCTGCCCCACCGGTTTACTTTCTAATAATAATTAATATAAAAATTCAATTTTTGAAAACTGGCCTTATTCCCATTTTTTTTTTTTCCCCCTGTATTATTCCATGTGTAAACTTTGGGGAAGATTAAAAGACGGAAAGTGGTTCAAAATTGGGGTAACAGGGGTGCAATGAAACTTAAAAAGCAAAGAAATATGATGCCATTTTTTTATGGGGGGGGGGTTCACCTCAATTGTTTCCATGAGCAAAATTTGGGGATGCAAAATCAGGGAAAACGGAAATGAGTTATGAAACTTACAAAGCAAAGTAATATAAGACCAGTAAAAAAAAAGAAATTTCCACATCAGTGTCACAGCTCCAGTAATTTCACCGATAATAATAACAAAGAAAAATTTCAACAATTTTAACATTGATCACAATAAATGGTATTTTTAATGCATTGGTATTGTGTGGACCCCGTTCCAGGCTATTTTGATCACACTAAGGGTTTGATAACATTAACCGTAATTCCCTTAAGCGGCATGCACTGTATTTAGATAAAGGAATTGTACCTGGTAAACAAATATAGATCGGGCAACCTAGTACATTTACTAATAACTTTTTGGCATTATTAATACGAAATGTAGCTAAGTAAATACTAAAAGCAGCAGGATCTAGAAAATTTACCCTTTAATAGTCAGATATATCAGATGTTATTAATGGAAATATTTATAGTGGCTATATCCCTAAAGAATAACAATAAAATAACATAACTTACAATAACTATAAATATTAAAAATAAAAAAATCATTACCATATAAAGTGCCAGGTCCAAATTCATTGCCAGCATCTATCATGTCCTGGCCTAGGTACTCCAGGTTACTCAATCTATTAGGTCGTTTCTTCTCAATCTTTTCAAACAAGAAATCTTCAACTCGGTTCCCTATAATTCAAGTTTTAAAATAAGTATTTGTAAACAATTTAAATATTACAATAGAAATAAAATAAGTTGATTATTAAAAAAAAAATAAAACAAGCTTTTATTCGCATTCTTCTCAGCAAACCCTTTCATATGATACCCGTATCATGGGCATGCTTCAAAAAATGACTAGCCCATCATCTTGGGCTGTCTGCCATATTGGATTTAGAATGACGTCACTTAGCTAACCATATATTTACTACGTTCACACATCCTTTTGGAAACGGTTTTGAAAACGATCCGCTAGTTCAAAACGCTGTATGAACGGAGATCGACGGATCGTATCGGTTTAGATCCGCTCCACCAAAAATACGTGATCGGATCGGGGAATCGGAATTCAAAACGCTCGTGTGAACAGGTCGTGGAGGGGATCGAGATATCAGGTTATTTTACTCTTTTCCACTTTTCAAGTTCTTTACTTTTGTGAGCTTCCATTTCTTTTTTTAAACTG
>KZ651845.1:292827-304082 GCA_001010745.2 Gerris buenoi
TACTAGTACTAGCACCTTACTACTACTAGTACTAGCACCTTACTACTACTAGTACTAGCACCTTACTACTACTAGTACTAGCACCTTACTACTACTACTTATGTTGTGGAAAATTTAAAAGTCTTTTCTGACATAGTTCCTTGTACTTCCCTGAAAACAACATAAACATAATTTGATGATTATTTGTGTTGCAGTTCTAGCCTTTGCAGGAGCACCAGGGAGTTTCCCAGTTCAGAAGGAGAATAAAGGTTTACATCGGCACTTGAAGTGGAGTGACAAAGTCGACAATGAAGCCCAAATGTTTATTAAGAATAAATTGCCTAAAGGTGCTTTTATTGGCATTCATCTTCGAAACGGTTTGGACTGGGTAATTTAAACTTGTTGTGTATTATAATCCTGGAGATNGTTTACATCGGCACTTGAAGTGGAGTGACAAAGTCGACAATGAAGCCCAAATGTTTATTAAGAATAAATTGCCTAAAGGTGCTTTTATTGGCATTCATCTTCGAAACGGTTTGGACTGGGTAATTTAAACTTGTTGTGTATTATAATCCTGGAGATTGCATGCATAACATATGACTGACAAACATCAAATTAAAAAGTTCTGTAAGGGGAGTAAATTTTTCAGTGTCTTGATGGATTGTCAAGTTTCTTCTGTAGGACATAGGTTAGCCATAAGCTGTTAAATAAACACACCAGTGGATAGCAGCCATGTTCTGCCCATTTTGGTGGAAAATGTGATTTTCATGATCCAGAGTTGCTTTTTAGCTTGTTATGATCCTGAGTACAAAATTAATTGCTTTATGCTTTTTATAATTAGTAATAACTTTTGACAATCAGATTGACCAACCTAAATGAGGAAAAAAATAAAGCCACTAGCCCTTTGGGAGGGGTAGGGCCAGTGACATTTTTATTTGCCTAGTTGGGCCTACCTTCCGAGAGGTAGTGTAGCCGTGGCGGTAAAACCACCTCTGCTCGGCCATCACTGAATCATGTGTGGAACGAGATGGGGTTTGATTCCTCGGCGTGACACTCTGATTTATATGGCTCACTATTGATCACATCATACTCGCTTCGGCGGTACAATGTACATATTATGTATGATGTGTGAAGTGGCTGCAACTCTCCACCACGGGGTGTAAAAAGGGGGAGTGAAGGTCTAATTGCAAGGTTCCAACAAGTGGTTCATCCTACCCGTTCTAGTAGGAAGTACTAGACTACTACTACTACTGGGCCTACCTTCTAGAATTCAAAATCCAGTGATCTCATTGGTTCCCCTCCACATTTTTTTCCTGTGCTATCAAAAGTTAATACTAATTATTGTAAAAAGAGTCTTGACGAAATTCAAGTTGATGTTTGTTTGTCACTTGATAGGTGACTACTCTTCATTTGGAGAATTTGACTAACCAACCCTATTGAGTGACAAACTAACATCAATTTAATATTTGGTCTACCGACAATTATATTTAGGTAAATTTATTTCAGGTCTACCAATTTTTTACTCAGGATCATGATCACAGTGTTCACCAAAATGGAAGGGACATGGCCACTCTCCATTGGTCTGTTTTTTACTTTCTCGTATAAAGAGATAGTTTTGTGATGGAGCAAAAATTCAGTTTTGAGAGTTTAATGGATTTATATGTTTTGAGAGGTCCCCTAAGTCTAAAAAAAGTGGTTCTTAAAAAATGCCTGTCTGTGCAGCTGCCTGGAGCCTAAACTACTGGGCTATTTTTGACAAAATTTTGCTTACAAATTTATAAAAATCATACCCCTTGGGGAAAACAAGAAATTAATTTTAGCTCCAAATTTGGGGGAGCTACCCCAAAAACGCTGAAAAAAATTACATCTCAAAAACGTTCCAACGATTTTGATTTTAAAAATTCTAAAATTTTTCCATTTAAATGCAAATCTAACAATCTAAGTCGTTTTTCCTGAGAAAGATCTAGTTCCTGAGGAAATAGCTTTAAACACGGAGAGAGACTGGGATCAATTCCGTGAAGTTATTTTTTAGATGAAATGTTCACCTACAAACACACAAAAACTAATGAATGGAAAACAAAAATATGAGAAAGTTTGTCTGAGTTGTCTCGGACCAATTTTTTTTTTTTTTTTTTATGGCTAAGCTAATAAACTGCACAGGCACTTTGCCATCTACATATTCTCGGAGGACACCAAAAATTTACACAAAATTATAGCTTGATAGTGATGCTAAGTGTACCCTTTTTAATTAGTATTAATTTGTGAATAATGGATCCTTGAAGGGTAGGAAGAAAAATAAGTCTAACACTGCTTCATACTAACTGGCAACGTTTCAGCAACTCGAGCCTAAAATATATAATTGTAATATAAGAATGACCTACAGAAAGCTACATCAATAATTGATAAACGTTTTTGGAAAAGATTTCGTAAATACCTCTATCCTAAAATGTTATTTTAGTTCTCAATCTGAAGAGTAGTGAAAACGTCAGTAAAAATTATTTCTTTTAAAGAATTACTTGTAGCTTGATTTTAGTGACATTTATGCTTGCCATCTCCTCGACTATTAGTTTTAAGTACCGAAAAAGTGTAGAATTTTATATTTTCGCTCATTTATTTTAATTGTAATGGCCTTTAGGTTTTAATTCTGTCTTTTTAAATGTTATTTCACTGTGTTTTGTTATAGAGCAGGTTTGCTTAGTGCAAAATTATAATTAAACGAATAGGTTTTAAAATAGGTCAAGCAGGGATAATAAATTACTATCTGCTTCAATACATCCTGGCTATATTTCGACTTTCTCTTTGGTCATCTTCAAGCCTATTTCATCCTCAAAATTATAAGTGACTTCCAGAATAGCTAGAAACTTGAAATTTGGCACAATGGTAGCTTTAGTCGTGAAACAGACTACAGAAAAAAGAATGAGACATAAAACACCAGTATCATGTGTAGCCACATAGGAGTTACATGGGTAATAAGAAGGAGAGCACTCGGAAGAAAAATAAAGTTCCAGATCCCCAAAAAGTCAGACTATAATAATTCAGAAACTGGCCAAGTGTTAAGCAATAAAAATCTTGCTCATGAATGTAGGAGTGAAGTGAGGTTATGGACAGACTTGAGGTTATCAGAGCAGACTTGACCACAATATACAGGGTGTCCCAGCTAATACGGAACAGTGAAATACCTCCGGAACCATGATAGAAAACTTCACACACTTTTGCTGAATACAAAAANCAAAAAAACTATACATATTTATTTTCTAGACTTGGAGGAATATGCATGCCAAATTTCATGATAAACAAAAAATATTTTTAATTTTATTTTTGTTTATAAAAATTGTAAAAATTAAATTTATTAAATATTCATTAAAATTAACTCATACGTTATTTTTCATGACTTCGAAGAACATCCATGCCAAATTTCAAGATAATCGAACAAAGCGTTTGGCCGTAAGCGGGTAACAAACATTTTCAAACGAAATGCAAAACGGTCCAGTACCTGGGCAAGACCGGGGAAGAAAAAGTTAAAACATAGACCTCGCTTCGCTCGTTTAATTACATTATTATAATAATAATTAATTGACACTGAAAATATTACTCCTTTAATTATTTTTAGTGCTATCTCCTTATAAATTATTTGGAGAAATGGGTGATTTATTATCCACGCAGACTCTAATTGTTCTCCTTCCCCTGGATATCCTTTTGCTTTGTGGAATCATTTGGGCAGGCTTCACTCGAAGCAAACAAATGTAACTGAGTGTTTTCTACAGTGTGTAGGTGGGGATGCAACTCTAAAATGAGTCTCGCACTAGAATGTTGCATTTTNGGCAACGTTTCAGCAACTCGAGCCATTTTCGAGCCTAAAATATATAATTGTAATTTAAGAATGACCTACAGAAAGCTACATCAATAATTGATAAACGTTTTTGGAAAAGATTTCGTAAATACCTCTATCCTAAAATGTTATTTTAGTTCTCAATCTGAAGAGTAGTGAAAACGTCAGTAAAAATTATTTCTTTTAAAGAATTACTTGTAGCTTGATTTTAGTGACATTTATGCTTGCCATCTCCTCGACTATTAGTTTTAAGTACCGAAAAAGTGTAGAATTTTATATTTTCGCTCATTTATTTTAATTGTAATGGCCTTTAGGTTTTAATTCTGTCTTTTTAAATGTTATTTCACTGTGTTTTGTTATAGAGCAGGTTTGCTTAGTGCAAAATTATAATTAAACGAATAGGTTTTAAAATAGGTCAAGCAGGGATAATAAATTACTATCTGCTTCAATACATCCTGGCTATATTTCGACTTTCTCTTTGGTCATCTTCAAGCCTATTTCATCCTCAAAATTATAAGTGACTTCCAGAATAGCTAGAAACTTGAAATTTGGCACGATTGTAGCTTTAGTCGTGAAACAGACTACAGAAAAAAGAATGAGACATAAAACACCAGTATCATGTGTAGCCACATAGGAGTTACATGGGTAATAAGAAGGAGAGCACTCGGAAGAAAAATAAAGTTCCAGATCCCCAGATCTAGTTCCTGAGGAAATAGCTTTAAACACGGAGAGAGACTGGGATCTGTTTATTAAGAATAAATTGCCTAAAGGTGCTTTTATTGGCATTCATCTTCGAAACGGTTTGGACTGGGTAATTTAAACTTGTTGTGTATTATAATCCTGGAGNTTGGAAAAGATTTCGTAAATACCTCTATCCTAAAATGTTATTTTAGTTCTCAATCTGAAGAGTAGTGAAAACGTCAGTAAAAATTATTTCTTTTAAAGAATTACTTGTAGCTTGATTTTAGTGACATTTATGCTTGCCATCTCCTCGACTATTAGTTTTAAGTACCGAAAAAGTGTAGAATTTTATATTTTCGCTCATTTATTTTAATTGTAATGGCCTTTAGGTTTTAATTCTGTCTTTTTAAATGTTATTTCACTGTGTTTTGTTATAGAGCAGGTTTGCTTAGTGCAAAATTATAATTAAACGAATAGGTTTTAAAATAGGTCAAGCAGGGATAATAAATTACTATCTGCTTCAATACATCCTGGCTATATTTCGACTTTCTCTTTGGTCATCTTCAAGCCTATTTCATCCTCAAAATTATAAGTGACTTCCAGAATAGCTAGAAACTTGAAATTTGGCACGATTGTAGCTTTAGTCGTGAAACAGACTACAGAAAAAAGAATGAGACATAAAACACCAGTATCATGTGTAGCCACATAGGAGTTACATGGGTAATAAGAAGGAGAGCACTCGGAAGAAAAATAAAGTTCCAGATCCCCAAAAAGTCAGACTATAATAATTCAGAAACTGGCCAAGTGTTAAGCAATAAAAATCTTGCTCATGAATGTAGGAGTGAAGTGAGGTTATGGACAGACTTGAGGTTATCAGAGCAGACTTGACCACAATATACAGGGTGTCCCAGCTAATACGGAACAGTGAAATACCTCCGGAACCATGATAGAAAACTTCACACACTTTTGCTGAATACAAAAAAATGTTGAGCATATGTTCTGGAAGCGCATTTAGAGCCATTATTGAACCATGAAAACTGCATCTTTCTATCTATCTGGTTCCGGAAGGTATTTCGCTGTTCTATATTAGCTGGGACACCCTGTATACATCACTACTTTAATAGACTGTCTTGTTTGGTTGGGGGTCTGGAACTTGGCCCTTTTTCACAATTGGGTTTTTGCTTAAGGTAATAAACTAGTAGTTCTGTGAACAGTAGACCTCGCGACGTCAAAAATTGAAAAAAAAAAAAAAAAAAACTTTATTTACGTCGNGCAGGTGCGTGCTTGTGAACACATATCACCAGGGTCGTTGCTGTTCAGTGCAGCTCAGTGCTTGGGTTACTTAAGTGAAAAAGGCCAAGCTTCTCACGAGATGTGTTTTCCCTCTACTCAAACCATTATTAAACAACTTAAGCGCATTGTGAGGAGGGTGAACGATCCTATTGTGGCGATAGCTGTAGCGTCGGATAGCAATCATCTTATCGCTGAACTGACTGATGCCTTTAAACAAACTAAGGTTAGTGTAATGTATTGAATTCTTAGAAGCTTTGAAACAATGCGGTCAAACCTCTTCGAAATTCTTTACAGGACCAAGCTTTTCTAATCCCATATTTTTATTTATTCTTATAGTCTTGGAGATAGCGTGCAAAAAAAAAAAATCTGACTCACGTATGAATATTAGCTATAAGTACCCTCAAATACTTTATATATCGTAATGGATCCTTCAGGGTATAGAAAAAAGAGTGTTCGGTAAAGTTTCGGCCTTACCGGCCATTTTCAAACCTTAAACATTTTACACTTGAGTGTTGGAATGTCATTATATTATAATCAAACAAGTCGCGCTTCACGTAAGTACGTGAGGCGATAATCGCTGGTTTTTGTACGATTAAGTTTAAATATTTAGTATAATAGTTGCATATTATTTTTCTACACTTCGAGACCTTTAAATTGATGTATAACATGCCATGGTGACCAAAAACTATTTTTAGTCACCCGCCATATTGACCGCCACTTGAAAATTTTACGTGTGTTATTTTAATACTTACATATTCTTTTTCTACACTTCAAGACCTATAAATTGATGTATAACATGACGTGGTGACTAAAAACGTTTTTTAGGCACCCGCCATATTGGCCAACATCTTGAAAATATTTAGTTTAAAACTCCAAAATGTGTCCAGTTGTCTCATACGCCGAGACGGACCTGTGTGCCAAATTTTATGTTTCTAGCTATAGTAGTTTATGAATTGAGACAAGCCCAGAGACAGACAGACAGACAGAACCGTTGTATAAGGTTTCTTTTTGTACTTTGTACAGAAACCTAAAACTGGTGACATTGGGTAACATTTCTGACTAACATGGAGCTAGAATTTTGTTTACAAATTAATCTTTTAGTGCCTTTTAAGAAAATTTGGTCAGCAAAATTTGTCTGCGGGACATAGCTTGGCAATAGGCATTTGAAAAAAACAAACCGGTGGAGAGCGGCCATGTCCTGCCCTTTATGGTGGACCATGTGATTTTCATGATCCTGAGTACAACATTAGTTAGTTTGTTGACCGAAAAACAAGTTGATGTTAATTTGTCGCTAGAGAAGATAGTTATTAAAAGATTTCTCCAAATCAAAGTGTTCACTTTCACCAATCAATCAGTGTTCGCCATAATTGCCTGACATGCCCACTCTTCACCCTTTTTTTTTTTAAGTTTAACTGCATTTTCCAATGCAATTATTTCATTGTCATGAAAGAACATGATCAAGAAAAAAGTCATTATTGTCTGTCCTAAACGAGAGTTTTGACAGCGCGGGAAATTGAGTGACACACAGATTGGCCAACATCTCTGATGGAGAAACATATCTTTGCCTAGTTGGCCTGATCTTATGTCTGGGAAAATCTCGCGCTCTCATTGGCTCCCCACCCCATTAGCTAGTTTTTTTGTGCTGTCAACACACTAACTCTTGTTTGGGACAGACTGTAACTAAATAAATATACAATTAGTTTGACTTCTCTTCCAAACATTGAATTTTGAAAAATGTTTCTTGGCTGAATTTTGAAAAATGTTTCTTGGCTGAATTTTGAAAAATGTTTCTTGGCTGAATTTTGAAAAATGTTTCTTGGCTGAATTTTGAAAAATGTTTCTTGGCTGAATTTTGAAAAATGTTTCTTGGCTGAATTTTGAAAAATGTTTCTTGGCTGAATTTTGAAAAATGTTTCTTGGCTGAATTTTGAAAAATGTTTCTTGGCTGAATTTTGAAAAATGTTTCTTGGCTGAATTTTGAAAAATGTTTCTTGGCTGAATTTTGAAAAATGTTTCTTGGCTGAATTTTGAAAAATGTTTCTTGGCTGAATTTTGAAAAATGTTTCTTGGCTGAATTTTGAAAAATGTTTCTTGGCTGAATTTTGAAAAATGTTTCTTGGCTGAATTTTGAAAAATGTTTCTTGGCTGAATTTTGAAAAATGTTTCTTGGCTGAATTTTGAAAAATGTTTCTTGGCTGAATTTTGAAAAATGTTTCTTGGCTGAATTTTGAAAAATGTTTCTTGGCTGAATTTTGAAAAATGTTTCTTGGCTGAATTTTGAAAAATGTTTCTTGGCTGAATTTTGAAAAATGTTTCTTGGCTGAATTTTGAAAAATGTTTCTTGGCTGAATTTTGAAAAATGTTTCTTGGCTGAATTTTGAAAAATGTTTCTTGGCTGAATTTTGAAAAATGTTTCTTGGCTGAATTTTGAAAAATGTTTCTTGGCTGAATTTTGAAAAATGTTTCTTGGCTGAATTTTGAAAAATGTTTCTTGGCTGAATTTTGAAAAATGTTTCTTGGCTGAATTTTGAAAAATGTTTCTTGGCTGAATTTTGAAAAATGTTTCTTGGCTGAATTTTGAAAAATGTTTCTTGGCTGAATTTTGAAAAANTACTTTTAATTCGATGAAATCAAATTTAGTTTTGGCTTTCCAAATAGTCGGAGAGTTGGTTACTTTTAGTTTACAAAATTAGGAGACAGATTAACCAACAAAATTACTAACTTATCAATAAATAGTAGGTAATTAATTAATTAACTATAAACTGATTATGGTATGGTCGTCAGAAATAGAATAATCTGTGCAAGTTTCAGCATGCTAGGTTCATTAGGAGTTAAGGTAATTTAGAAAAATAAGATAAATACGCAGAAAGATTTACAATATATCAAATATTCTTGTCGGCAAAAGATAAAATAAACTATTGTAGGTAATGAACAGTAAGCAATTAAAAAGAGAAAAATGGCGATGTGTATTGTGTATTGTGAAATAATAAACAATGTGTTGCGCGCGCATCCCGGNNNNACTAGAAACTTTATTTTACCCCCCTTACTTAATTTGACTTTATATAAATATTGTATTTTGTTTTTGTATTGCAGATAAGTATTCACAAGATTGAAGGATCGACTCCTCATGTTGATCTTGCAATTCTCGGACGAGCGAATCACTTCATCGGGAACTGCATCAGTTCGTTCACTGCGTTCGTTAAAAGAGAACGAGATTCGAGAGGATTCGCTTCTGAATTCTGGGCTTTCCCTCCTATAAAGAAATCCGGTCCTCATGATGAACTCTAGATAACTTCAAAGACTTACGGTGAGTATTTAAAAATTTGGTTTTTTGCACGGAATCGGTACCAAAGAAAGTAAAGTTAGAGTGGACCAATAGTTTTTAAAATTAAATGTTGGTCTCGGTGGATAGTGATTTAAAATGAGCTCATTTTATAGCCGTTCTAACTGATTGGATTAGTGTTTTTAATGGAATAGTGAATGATTATAATAAAGATAAGTACATTTGATAACTTGGTGTAAGCTTTTGTGAGTTAACTCATGTTACATAGCTTGTTTTTAAAGTAAATTGGTCTCTACATAATTACGTCAGTGGCGTAACTATGGGCCTGCCATGTAGGGTTGGGAGGTTATTAAAAATAACCGGTTATTTAGGTTAACCGGTTATTTTTTTTTTCAGAGGGGGGGGGGGGGTTATTGGATATCCAAAAAAAGATAATTTCCCCACCATTACAGTACAACAGTACTTCCATGCCCTCCTGAATTGTAATTTGTCACTATTTCCTTTTATATCTACTAACTTTATGTCAAGGTCTACATTTAGATAGTTCTAAACTGAGGTGTATAATGACGGGGAATAACCGGTTAATAACCTGATAAAAATACTAAATTCTAAAAAATACTAAATTCTAAAAATACAAAATTTAATAATATATACGTGTATAACTTAAATAATAAGAAAATATTCAAAATTTAAGCACAACAAAGAATGAAGTTTTAATTTTAATAAGGTTGTTGTAAAATGTGAAATAGAAATAGAACATTGAATTTATTAATTCGATTTGCTTGTGCTTGCGACTTGCGATCACTTCTTCTTCTTTTTCTTCTTCTGTTGTTCGGTTCTTCATTTTTGTTTTAACGCAAAAAAATAAATATGTCGGGCAGTCAGTAAGAATATTGAGTGGTTTATTTTTTGTTTGTCTCTGCATGCATACCCACAAAAAAAATTTTCGACGTACAAAAAAAACAAAAAGAAAAAAGCTGGTCCAAACAATAAATAACCGGTATTTCGGTTATTGGCTAAAAATAAAATAACCGGTTAATAACCTGATAAAAAAATAACCGGTTAAAAACCGGTTAACCGGGAAAAAATAACCAGTTATTCAAATAACCGGTTATTTTTGCCCATCCCTACTGCCATGTGGGCGGGCCCCCGGTGCCAGGGGGCCCCCCAAACCAATGTCGAAGGGGGCCCCATAATAAAATCTTGTTAGGTTTCAGTTTAAAATATTATATTGAGATTGCCAATGGGCCCCCATTCAGTTCTAAAGGGCTTTTTTTTGCTCGTACATTTTATTTTGGAGAGGGGCTCCTCAAAAAGTTCTTGCGGGGGGGCCCCCAAGGTCCTTGCTACGCCACTGATTTACGTAGGAATTACGTATAACATTATCTACTTTTTTTAAAAGATCTGACTCAATAATATTTATTGTTCTTTCTGATTCGGTATAAGACATTTCTTTATACTGACAGAAATTTAAAATGATCGACAGGAAAATCATGAGTTTTTAGTTTGTTTTATTTTCGTAAAAACTCTTGAAGTACATTGTGTACTTATATAAAAGGTTTTAAAATTTTAAAAAGTTCGGTGCGTGGGAATACAGTGGGGTAAAAAAAGAAAAAATTCCTCGCCAAAAAATCACAGAATATCTCAGAAAAAATCACAGTCAACAGAAAATGTCAGTCAAAACAACCTATCATTATCTTTAACATCCCATGTATTATTTCACTAGCATTATCTGTTATAATGGAGAGCATGTCTCTGAAACTGCAAATTGTCGTTAGTCAAAAAGGGCATTTTTCAGGAGAGCCAAAAAAGTGTATATTTTCTTTCAATAATATGATAAAATTATTATACCATCTTAAATATTCTTTATTTATTATTTATTATTGCATGGCTAAACAACTGAAGCATTGGATCTAATATTATAATAAATACAGCTACATACGCTCACTTTGCAATCAAATATTAGTCAACATTTTTAAACAAACAACACTTCGCACCTAACATACAACCTTTATGTTTAAATTTTAAAGACACAACATTTTTAAAATTAGTTTTTATTCTTATTATTTTTTAAAAAAGGGTATAAAAACAAAAGTTACACTTATTTATGGGTCATATAACATTAAAAACAAGTTGTAATATATCTTCCTGATGAGAGCTAATATTGCACTAAGGGTAAATCAAAACATA
>KZ651845.1:304386-315846 GCA_001010745.2 Gerris buenoi
AAATTTTGAGTTGGGTATCAAATGAAAGCTGCTGAAGAGTAGGACACAAATATATATTTGCTTTTTTAAATTTTGCGTTCCTTATTGGTTTATTACTGATAAAAAACATTGTGACCCCCCGGGGGATCGAACCCGGGACTTTTAGATTGAAGACAAGAAATCATAATTTACATAATTGGTATGCTTACTCATCTACAAAACCCTAAAAAGTACTTGGACTAAGTACTTCCCTGTGATTTTTTAATTTTGCTATTGAAAAAAATTAACTTATTAACTAATTAAAGTGTAATATTAATAAGGACCAGTCAATGTCATTAAAAATTACTGAGTAACTAGCTCTAGGGAATTATTATTATAAATTCTCTGTCTTGAGTAATCAGTTTATGTTAATTTTTTTTTGTATTTGTATAATTTTTATAATAATTATTATTTTTAAATATGACTGTAATTTTGAATTTTATATGACCGATACTCATCATCTTTACAATTATTTTGTTATTATAATTATTGTGATGGGAAATGTATGTTTTTTCCTATTTGTTCATTAAATGTGCCTTATTGTGAATCAATAATTTTTCTTAAAAGTGATATTGAGATTAAGAAATTGTTAGTTATTATCATGAATATTAGTTGGTAAAAGTACCAACTAGTTGGTAAAAGTTCATGTTGGTAAAAGTACGAACATGAAAAAAAAAAAAAAATTGTTTGCTCTTTCGTAGTGTTATTTCACCAATTGTGATATTATGTTTTTAAGCACTTATACTTATTGTATACACTTATTAGGACTTATTATTACCATGATTTAAGTATGATTTTTATATTGATATTATTTTTATTATTTTTTTTATTATTGTCATTTGTATTTTTTAGCTTAGGAGCTTTATATATTAGTCATTTTAATCAGTTGATAAAGTTCTGATTTCTATTTAAATGTACTTAAAATAATATTCATAATAATACATTTAATATCTCTGAATTACAATTGTACCTATATATTATAATATACTTTTGTTGTATTCAAGAAACAAAGTTTATCGTACTTTTTTTAATGTACTTATTGATGTTTTTTCATAAAAATATTTTGTATGTTATCTTTGTCTTCATGTAATACAAAATTGCATTCCATCAATGTAACGTTATGAACTTTTAACATTTATCTCTTCATAATAATACTATCATATTATACTTTCATTAATTAACTAATACTTTCATTACCACCTGTCATGACCTTTTTCAGTATTTTACGGAGCTAGTTTGATTGAACACCACAATCTATAAGTACTGCGTACATATATTTTTATTTGTTTCTTGTATTATCAATTCAAAACAGAAAAGTTATTTGTATTTATTTCTTACTTCAAAAGAAGGCAGTTCTGAAGGCAGTTAATTTACTTAAATCTGTCTTGTTGTATGACAGTATACATCATACGTATTAATATGGTCTTTAACCAGCTAATAGTTTAGTGCAAATAAACACAATGGAAAAATGTACCTCAATAACAACAATTATCTATAAGTTTAAAATGGGAATTGTTTGAAATATAGAATCTCTTCAATGAAGACTATTATTAGGTCTCATCCCTCTAAGGTTACGTTTGTACCATAATTACTCTCAATCAAAGTGATTAGCGTCTTCTTTAAACCAATAATAAGTGTAATAGTCCAGAAGATAGCGTGCTAAAAAGTGTTTGACTTACTTTAAGCCAAGAATGGTGTGTATAAGTTAATATTTTGGTGGCTTTTAAGAATTTGTGGTTGGCTAAGTTCATCTGAAGAACAAAGCTTGGCAATAAGCATTTGAAAAAAAATTGGTGTAAAGCAGCCAACAAATTGTGGTGGACAATGTGTTTTCCATGATCTTAAGTACAAAATTAAAGTATAAAAGTAAAATTAGTACAGTAGAGTCTCGCTTATCCGGACCCCGCTAGTCCGGACATCCGTATAATCTGGACGGGCCAAGAGCTTGGCTCGTCCGGAAATTGGAACTAGGGCCTGTTCTGATACAAATTGGAACCAGGGCCTGTTCTGATATATGAATTGTTAAAATTCTTATCAGGGTTTCTGCTTAAATTGTCTATTATTATTTTTTTTTCCCCCTTAAAATGGTTTCTACTTAGTTTACAGGCGTATACCCCTGCATTCTGACAAGAGGAATACCCGGTATTTTTGTTAAAAATAAACAGATTTAGAATAATTAAGAATAGGTAAGTAAGAACATCGATAAATCTGTTTCGGTTGCATAGAAATGTAGGGCAGAAGATATAAAAGTAGTGTATTCCAGGAAATAAAATTATATATGTGACTGAGATTGGGAGAGGGTTTTAACCCTGCCTTCCTAACGTTGTCTAATAGTCCATTATTTCTAACACTACGCCTCTGAGACGTATATTAAAATTAGACCAACTTATACACGTTTAAGATTTAAATGCTGATAAAATCATGAACTTGAAACATTTCTTTGTCTAATAAGATGGTTAAAATGTGCTCGTTAGGGAAAAAATTATTATTAAACTGACTCTTTGACCAGAAAATAGCAGGTCGAGATATACATTTTACATTTTTCCTCACTAGCACCTGCTGCATTTAAATCTGAAATTATATTATGATAATCTAATGAAATATACATAAAAAAGTACACATTTTTATAAATATGGCAATATAATATTGTAATAATCACATTTTAGGGACAATTAAAGGCTACAAGCTCGAATAAGGTTAGGCTCGATAGGGTCCCTGGGGTACAGTAGACTAAAAGAAATGGTAAATTACTAACATATAAAAGCACAGCAAAGACCCGACTTTGATGTGATCTGAAGGTTAATAAAACAGAGATAGCATACCTAGAAGGACTAATTGCTGGCACACTTGTGCATCGAGAACTATCAACTAAAATCTGCATGTACGCCTCAGAGACGTATTGTTAGAAGTGCAGGGTTAAGAAACATGTAGCGGCGGCTCGACGCAGTTCCATGAAATTTCGCCAAGCCGACAAAGTGTAATGTCTTAACTTTTTGTGAAATGATCCTCCGCTCGTTGAATTTCATTCATATCGGAACACAGCCTGTTTCTCAGCAAGTCCCTTCAATCCCTGCACCTGATGAATAGAATAGATTTAATTAATTTTATTTTGATTCATTTGATATTCGGACAGGTGACAGAAAAGCCCTTAACTTAAATAGTGTTATACCTACCTTGTACAGGCATGTTTTAGAGACTAAAAGAGTTAAATTTTATGATAAAAACCTCGATTTTTAATAGTTTTACCCTACTAAAGCTTGTTTTACAGACATTTTCAAACTGATTCTGTTTAATCCGGACTTTCGATAATCCGGACTGGGTCCGGTCCCGTTAAAACCTGGATTAGCGAGACTCTACTGTAATTAAAATTTAGTAGACCGAAAATCAAGTAGGTGTAAGTTTGTCACTTGATAGCTTAGTTATTCAAATATTACTCTAAATCTAATCTCTATGTGATCTCCTCTCAGTGTCAAACTAACATCAACTTGATTTTTGGTCTACTAACTAATTTTGTACACAGGATCATGAAAATCACATTGTCGACTATAATTGGCCCGACATGGCTGCTCTTCACCGATTTATTTTATTTTTTTTAAATGCCTATTGCCAAGCTATGTTCTTCAGACAAACTTAGCCGACCACATATGCATAAAAGGCACCAAGTGATTATCTTATAACACAAAATTCTAGCTTGATGTTAGTCAGACACATTTTTGCACGCTATATCCTGGACTATAATAATAATAATAATAGCTTCATTTAATTCAGTTATTAAAATTATTAAAATTTAATTTATTAGATTCAGGTAAATAAATGCCTAAGACTAAAGGCATTTATTTATCTGAATCTGCTGTCCCAATACTGCCTGATTTCCTGAGATATGAGTTGTGTTCTCTTGTAGATTAGTAAAGTATCTGAACCCTCCGTTCTAATGTAATTATAATTAGGACATAAAGAAAGAATACAGTGAAAAAAAATGTGTTATCTTACTCATGTCATTATACTTTGTAAATCTGACAGCTCAGATTAGCCAACCTATGTGAGAGAAAAAATAAAATCACTAGGCAGTTATCTTAAGGTTATCCAGTGATATTTTTGTTTGCCTAGTTGGCCTGAACAACTACCCGTCAAAATCTTAAGCTCTTATTGGTTCCCCTCCCGTTTTTTTTTTTTTTTTTTTTTTTTTTTTTCAAGTATTAAACAATTTAATGGCATGAGTATAGTTATTGCAACAAATGATATTTGATGAAGATATTCTTGAATTTAATGCAGATACCTCTGTCATAAATATTTATGTAAAACTTGTACATTAATTATTATGCAATGTTTATTATAATGGCCAAATATATAGTAATACTCTGATTTATGTTATCCCAATTTATGTAAATTCGGAGTTACGTAACACCTACAACTGTTGCTGAAAGTGATCAGGTGTTGATTCTATAACTTTAAAACTCTAAGATTATAATTAAACAAGTAAGGCACGCTTCACGTAAGTAGGTGAGGCGATAATCGCCAGTTTCTATACAATTAAGTTAAAATTAGTAAGTGTAATAGTTTCATATTCTTTTTCTACACTTCAAGACCTTTAAATTGATGTATAACATGCCATGGTAACTAGAAACTTTATTTTAGTCTCCCGCCATATTGGCCGCCATCTTGAAAATATTACTTGTGTTATTTTAATTGTTGCATATTCTTTTTCTACACTTTTAAATTGATGTATATCATGCCAAGGTAACTAAAAACTTTTTTTTATCTATCCACCATATTGGCCGGGCCACCATCTTGGAAATATTAAATGTAATAACTCCAAAATGTGTCCAGTTGCCTCAAATGTCGAGATGCACCCGTGTGCCAAATTTTATGGTTCTAGATATAGTAGTTTATGAATTGATACAAGCCAACGGACAGACAGACAGAGCCGTTATATAAGGTTTCTTTTTGTCTTTGTACAGAAACCTAAAAATGTGATATGAAGATGTGGGTTTTCAAGTCTAGACTTGTTCAAGGTACCTCATTCCTGTATAGAGTCGCATTATAGAGGTTGGCTTCTCAAAACGACTTAACGTAAATCTGTAAATTAGTTTGTTGTGAAATAACAAGAAAAGTTGATATTTAGAGAAAGTGATATATTACAACTTAAAATTGATTTTGATCAATTCTTCAGGTTATGTTTTTATATATCGTAACGTTTATAACAAATTGAAGTCGAAATGAAAACAAATTATATTATTGCTTTTATTTTCATTGTCATTCTAAAGTAACTTTCATTGGACTTTAAAAGTAGATTTTTGTATATTATATTAATCTAATTCTAATTCAGATTATTTTCACTATTGTTTCATTTTTGGACTGATTTAACTTTTATTGTGCTTAGCGTTTGTAAAGTTTTTTTTTTATAATTTAGTATTATTTTGTTTCTTTAAAAGTTACTTAGTATGTAATATACAAACTTGTACAATTTTCTTTATAAAGGATGCCAAAAATAGTACATTACGCGTCGAGTGCGGAAAGTAGCATTTTGCATGCGAGTGTGGAGTTTGCACCCGAGCGACAGCGAGGGTAGTAAAACCTCACGAGCAATGCAAAATACCGTTTTCGCACGAGTTGCGTACCGTACTTTATCTACGATTGTTAGATTTTAATAATAAATACAGAAAAAAATAATAAACTTCCTGTATGTAAGCTCGTATTTCTCTTTTGATAAAGATGACATTAATCCAATAGTTGTATTTTGTGTCGAAGTAATTATTTTCGTATTATTCTCCTCATATTCGTCATAATCACTTAAATCACGCATTGATTTTCACAAAAAACTCGATATAAACAGTTACTTTTATTAGACAAACATCAAATTAGTTATGTTAAATGTAAACAAACTCGCTAATCGTGCGTAAAGTTGAAGTATTCTTCTTCTTTACCACCCTAGGGTGGTAAAGAAGAGGAATTCTTCAGATTTATGAGACGCACATGTGCAATGAATACAAGTCAAATCAAAGCACGTAAAGAGTCACTTTCCACGTATCTAAACAGAGATACAATGTTTATATTTCATATCAATCGTAGATAAAAGCACCCAGTTAAGAATTTATCTTAGTACATTATACTCAACTTAAGTTTTTTCAATTCTAAGTATCACTATTAAGAGAGTCCGAGGTATTCCTGTATTTCTTCCGAAAGTGGATTTAATGTATTAAGCCAGGTTACCTTACACTATTATTAATCATCAGTGGCTGTTTGAAGAGATAAAGTTGGAATGATAAAATCAGGGTAAGAATTAAAGATTTCAATCTTAATCTCACTTCTCTGCCTTAATATTCACAATTTCTTCTCTTTCATACTTCAATTCTTCTTATCACCATGATATGAAATGATCCTGATAAGAAATAATTATCTTCTTATGAAGATAATTATTTGTTCTTGAAAGCCAGTCTTCCTTTGTAAGGATAATTCTTAGATATTATAAAACAATTTTATTACATCACAGAGATTACAAATCAAATTTGTATTTCCATTCTAAGTGTTTGTAACAAGACAGAGAACTCTATAAGAACAACTTGGAACTTGAAGAGTAAATTGTTTATTTAACTCAATTTTATTTGGCCATTATAAAATAATGAATGTGATATGATTCCTTGTCCTCTTAGATTAGTGTTTTGTGTGTGTGTTTTGTCTCTATAATTTTATTGTGTTTGTATTATTTAAAATAAAATATACAAAGAAAGTTTTTTTTTTAATCTCCTTTTTACTTTCTCTTTTAAAGAGTAGTCTACTTCCTACTAGAACAGGTAGGACGGAACACTTGTTCAAACCTTGCAATTAGGCCATCACTTAGGCCCTTTTTACGCCCCGCGGTAGAGAGTTGCAGCCACTTCACACATCATACATAAGTACATTGTACTGCCGAAGGGAGTATGATGTGATCACTAGTGAGCCATATAAATCAGAGTGTCACGCCGGGGAATCGAACCCCACCTCTTTCCACACATGATTCAGTGATGGCTGAGCAGACGTGGTTTAACCTGCACGGCTACGCTGCCTCTCTTAGAATTTAAAGAGTAATTTAAGATGTGATTTAAGAGTAGAATTAAAAGAGTAAGTCCCCTGAGTCCAAACAAGTGATTTTTTTAAAAAAATGTCTTCTGTTGTGTAAGCTGACTTGTGCCTAAACGGAGCCTCAACTATCGGGGCAATTTAAACAAAAAACATTTTTTTTTTACACATTCAGAGAAATCATTCCCCGGGGCAAAATCGAGAAATGGATATTAGCTGCAACTTCAGGGGCCCTACTACCCTAAAACTCTGAAAAAAGTCAAAAAAAAAAAAAAAAAAAAAATCTCAAAAACAGTTCCTGACAATTTTGATTTAAAAAATTCTTAACTCTAATTCATTTAAATATGAATCTGACGAAGCCGTTTTCCCGGAAAAAAATCTAGTTCCTAAGAAATTAGCTTTAAACATGGACGGAGAGAGGCCAGGTTCAATTCCCTGCCGAGGAGAAGATATTTTTGTGCAACATTGTGATAANATCTCAAAAACAGTTCCTGACAATTTTGATTTAAAAAATTCTTAACTTTAATTCATTTAAATATGAATCTAACGATGTAAGGTGTTTACCTGGGAAAAATATAATTTCCGAGATATTGATTAGAATAAATTTAATTTTGTTAAATAATAATATTCCTGACATCTGGCACCGAGATTGATATGAGAAACTTATTCTCGGAAAGATTTGGTACTTGTTATATTTTTGACTATGTATTTTTTCATTTTCTTCATTTATTTATTCACAACTATACTCATGCCATTATGCTTTGTTATTCTGACAGCATGGGACAATAAATAAAAAAAAAAAAAAAATTAAAAAAAAAAAAAAAAACTGAAGGGGAGCCGATGAGAGGTCAAGATTGTGGCGGGTAGTATCAGATTATTTCTAACCAGTTAGCTATGTAGAGCGCCTCTGCATGGTTCTAGAAGTACATTCCACTCTCTCCTAACTTTTTTGTCCAGTTATTTAAAGTTGAATTTTTTGTTTATTTCCCAGCCCCTGCGTAGTGCCAAACATTTGTCCACCCACTATTAACATTTCCTTTCAAAACTTCACTATGTCTTATAGTCTAGTTCCGCACAATATCCATTTTAAACAGTTCTCTTAAAGGCCTACTTAACTGAAATAAGTTTTATATAAAATATCGTAGGTAATTTTCCATGCCCATTAGTCACAGTCACTGAAGCTTCAGGGTTTTTAAGAGACTGAATCACACACTTGTTTTTTTAGGTCCTCCGCACACGGGTCGACTGATTTGCAACTCGAGTTGGAAACTAGTTGCGCACACAACTGTTCTGTGATACGCCCTGTGTAGAAGGTAGGGGTCCGCACACGGCTACCAAAACCAGACCAGTTTGCAACTGGTTGCGTGAGATTGTCCTTTCCCGTTGCAAAGTGGTTGCAGATATAAATTCAAAGATTAATACTGGCAAGAACTAGCTCCGTATACACACTGTGTGAAAAGAGGTAACCGACTAATTTAAAATCAGTTGCATTTGTGTGTGGGACCCGGTTTTATTCTGGTTGCACGTGTGACTATTTTGCAACTTCTTTTTAACTCGAGTTGCAAATCAGTCGACCTGTGTGCGGAGGCCTTAGGAGTTAGTACTATGCGTTGGTAATGCTCATAACCCACAATACCAATGTGTTTCAATTTTATTTATAGAGAGTATTGAAACATTAAAAAAAAATAATAATAATAATAATTTTTAGTTACCAAGCTCGCAATGAATATGTCATCAAAATACTCAGTCACTCCTGGAATATTGCTGACATATTTGTAAACGAGTTTGTGAAGTAATTCTGGTAGATTGTATAGTCCAAAAGGTGATCTATGAAAGCTCGTAAGTTTTCAAAATAGTAACGAATGTGCATAGCTTTCTCAATTATTTGTCTAAAGCACTATCAAAAAACCCGTCAATTGAAATCGAGAACTGTGTGTGTTTTTTTTATGCAAGACATCTACAGTTGGTATAGTATGCCGTTCTCTTCATCCCTATCATTCCACACGTCAGGAAAGTGATTTGTCCATGCATGTGTTCAAAGAAATCATCATGTGGTACATGTTCTACCTGTCATTACTGTGGTTCATGTTTTACCTGTCATCACTCTGGTACATTCTTTGCTTATCATCGCTGTCATACATGCTTTACTTATCATCATTGTGGTATATGTTTTACTTATCATCACTATGATGCATGCTTTACTTATCATCGCTGTCATTCGTGTTTTACTTATCATCACTGTGGTACATGTTTTTCTATGAGCTGAACATCGACCATTAGTTGGATGGGCTGAGCCACACTGTTGACTCATTGGCTCTCTGTCTCGATAATTTACAATGAAACTAACACAGTTCACCAATCTAGATTTAACTTATCAGGTAAGGACACTGAAGGGGGGAGGGGGGTTGGACCCTCTTTAGGCACCCTGGACCAATTAAGTGAATCCCAAATTACAGAGAGTCTTGTTGGGACACTATTTACTCCTATGTTACTATTTTGAATTAATCGCACTTTTTAGATTTGTACAATGTTTTTGTATTGGTACAGAGTTTGTGTGGCAAGTTTCAGCTCATTTGGACGACTGGAAGTGGATTAATTAGCCCTCCATAGATTTTTATGAACGACAGGTGTTTATTAAATAATTTAGCTTCCGAGCTTACCTAAGGTAACAGGGAGCTATGTGATCTCCGTTTATAAAAATACCAAGACAGAAATCTGTTTCAGACATCAAGGAACATTTTTGGATCCGTATCTATCTGTTGGTCTGTCACTCAATGTTTTTGTGAACCCAACTATCCAATTTTAATTAAATTTGTATGTAGATCATAATATTAGCATTTTTGGTTCCATATCTGTGTATCGAAGGTAAAGGGCACTATTTGCCAAATTTTAATTTTTCAGCAGAGCTAGTTTAATGATTTTTTTTTTTACTTATTTTACCTCCCCCCAGCATGTTGGTTCATAGTGCCTTTTCCAACTGGCTAAATCCATGAGTTTTAGTTTTAGGACGTAGTGCCTTGTACCTCTAAAAAAGGGGGAAAAATGAATAGGAAACTGTTAAAACCTCAATTTCGTAAAAAATGGAGATAGTGCCCTTTACCTCCAATACACAGATATAAGTTTCAACTTCCTGTGCCCTTTTTTTCTCTTCTACATTCGCACTTTTTTCGCACCTTTTTTTTCTCTTCAACAAATCTACATTTATTTACACCTATATCTTCCAAAGTACTCATCTGATTTTTATGAAATTTGGGACGGTTTGTTAAAAGTATCAATTGGTTATTCAACCTACACTCTTTAAATTATTCTAAATTGATTTTGATATATTAAAAGAACGGAGGAAACAAATAAAATAAACAATAATGGCTTGTAAAAGTATGAATTCAATAAAGTAGGGTATAGGGTGCAAGAAATTTTAAGTTAAAAATTATTGCTTTTTTTATTAATATAATTAATTATTAATATTCAACATTTTAAACAATGATTGTAGTTTAGCTGTAATTTGATGCTCAGATTTGTTGCAATTTAAACAATAAAACTGTTCCACTCTTTGTTTATTACTAAAGTCACATAATTAGGGTTTTATGAGCTAGAGAAGAGTTGGATGTTATTTATTAAATAACAATAACTTCCGCCGGTATTTGGGGAATTGAATGCTCCCAAGAAGAAGAGAGTAGTCTTCAAGATTTTTTAAAACATCTTGTAATTAATTGATAATTTTTACCATTTCAATTAATTAAAAAAACAAAACTATGTTGACAGATTTAAAAAAAAGGAGGTAACAATTAAATAAATTAGACAATATTGTGTTGTAAAAGCACAAAATCAATAACTATATGTGACAGGATGCGAAAAACACACTAAAATAGCTGATAATTTTTTTCATTATCATTATATTTTTGCTATCATCATAACTTTAATTTAATAATTTTTCTGGGGAGCCAGGGTAACTGAGCGTCTTAAGGTACTCACTCAGCTATCAAAATGTCGAGGCAACTCGAGGTCGTGGGTTCGATCCCGTGCCATGATACTCTGAATTCCATCATTGAATTGCAGACGGTGCAGAGCGAGGGACACCCTATGGGGCACTCTTCCCCCACGCTTATATAGCTTACTAATGACCACATCATACTCGCTTCGGCGGTACAATGTACAAATGTATGATGTGTGAAGTAACTGGAACTCTCCACCGGGGGCGTAAATAGGGCCTAAGTGATGGCCTAATTGCAAGGTTCGAACAAGTGGTTCGTCCTACCTGCTCTAGTAGCTAGTACTACAGTCTATAAGATTAGAGTTAGCACAATCGAAGGCGGGAAACAACAAATGTGAAGGTAGTTTTGGGGTTATAAAAAGGGAAAATCGGTGTTGCCATGTTATATTTTTTTT
>KZ651846.1:107642-118527 GCA_001010745.2 Gerris buenoi
GTTGTAAAACCATATAAGTCAAATTGTCCATTGATTAGTTGTTTACTGAAATTGAACATTTTGGAACGAAGTTCCTTATGGCACGTTCTGGAGCCCGGGAGTGAATCCGAAGAAACGACCAAAATCACCGTCATGAAATCACCGTCACGAAAATACCGATGACAATTACTTGAGTAAAAGATTACCGAGTTAGTTGAAATTTGGTACACATGTTCATTTTACCAATGCCCAGGCTGAGTACGTTGGAAAACGTTATCCGCCCAAGCGTTCATGCGCAACGCTCGCGTAAACGTAAGCTTTAAAAAGACGGGAAAAATGTTATTAAGGAAGCCTGTTCCTTGACTTGTTTTGTTTATTTTCTTCAAAATGTCACTTGGTTTTGTAAATATAGAAAACATAATCACGGTCTTGCTAAAAGTAAAAGTGATCTGTGCTGACGCTTATTTCAATATATTATTATAATACTGCGTACTTAATCCAAGAAAAAATTCAAACTTCATCTATTTATTGAGACAAACAACTATTTTAAATATTTTTTTAGTAAAACGAACACCGACATTGTTATGAAGTTATAAAGATCGCTAAATTTATTTAAGTGGACCCAAATGTTTAAAATAAAGAAAACAACGTTTTTACCGATATCTTCCGTTCTAACGTATAACGATTTTAATAAAACTACTTACACATTGTCTAAAGTGTAATTTAAATAGTCATGTTAAATTTCAACCGGACACAAGCAGAAGCTTTAGAGTAGGAAAGAGATATATTTTATAATATTTTAAATTAATTGGCCTGGTAGGTAGAAAACAGTCTTATTTTAATCTAAACTCCTTTAACAAACATACTCTTTAACTATAAACTTATTATGATCAACTTTTTTCTTATATTCAATATATATTTATAGTAAGACGTTTGCTTTGATACAAATAATGATTTTCTTCGTTCGTTGCTTTTAATTTTGTCTATTTTCTAACACCGCCATTTATAAGTAGTTAGCAATGTATATATCTACATAGCAGTGTGATTTTATAATTTATATTTAATGTTCCTACCGGGTGTCCCGCGACACCACACGTATTTTTTATTTTTTAGTTATTTCTTATATATTCACGTTTAATTTTACATTCTACAGGTTTTTTGTAATAATTAATTTATCCCCCATCTTTTCATATATTAAATAAAATAATTATTTAAAAAATGGCCAAACACTCAGCACTTTGAAACTAATATAACTCTGATATTTTAAAATTAAAAAAAAAAACTTTTAACTATGTCTTTCATTAAATTAAAACTAAAGTTCTGCAGTATTTAACTTAATTTTTCCGATGTTTTTAGAATATACGCTTCTAAAAAAAGAACTCTGTTGAAATATTCATATTATTGCAAAATGAAGTACATAAATTACCAGACGACATCTACAAACGAACAATTTTAATTAACCTCCACAGTGGTTGCAATATACAAACAAACTAAATTTAGGTCATCAGTAAAAAAAGAAAATAATAAAAAAACAAAAAATACAAGTATGTAATTTATATATATATATATAAATAGTAGATTTACATAAAGACCATTAGTGGAAGATGTAATATATGGTGGGGGGAGGGATTTTAAATTTATTTCACGGTGTCTGGTTGAGCTTAATGTATATAAATCAAGAGCAATATTGGAATTTGAATAACAATGTATTTTCTTCTCTTCTAAATCGTCCCCCTTCCCCCTCTACCTACTATCAGTATTAATCCCTGTATGGAAAATAACCAATTAAATTCTACATTGTTTCCTTCTATACAGATTTATTTATTTATTTTGTCTAGATACAAAACAAAACATTATATATCCCCTATCCTTCCAAAAAATTGATAAAACTAAAAATTAAATTGATAATATAAGCAAAAGCAAAACTATTATTATTATATTCACGCAAAAATTATTAGTATTTTTTTAATAAATTATCAATTATAACTAAATCCAAATATCAATTATAACTAAATTTCTGCTTAACGAATAACTTCCTTCTTCTCAAATTGTATTTGTTTTATTCATTGCCCATTGCCAAACTTTTTATAATATCTTTTATGTTGTACGAGGCAACAAGGTTTTGTGCTGTATCCTAGAGTATTTTATTTTATTTATTCATTTATTTCTTTAAGTCATGTAATGTAAAAAAAGAGAATTCTTATTGTTTCCTCTAGAGCTTCTCCTTAAATTGTTTGTTATTTTAAGCAGCACACATTTTAATTTCTGTAACTTGATGGAATCTGATCTATTATTTGTACAGTTTTGTAAAAACTTTTGCAAATATACAAATTCTTAATTCTTATAACTAAATCCATTTCAAATATCGACTTAAAGTATTAAATATTTAAACTAAATTGTTAACGGGAATAACTAAGAATTTTTTTTTTTTTTTTTTTTTTTTTTTTTTTTTTTTTTTGTGGGTCGGTTTAAGGTTCTTTTTAATCCAGATTGCGACCATGTAAGTATTTGAATCTAGTCCACTAACTAACGTAACTAACACGACTTTTTCGAAGCGTATATGGTATGATAATTTCTAAAATTATATTGACGCCTTGAAGGGTATTCTGAAATTTATACGTAAGGAAATTGGGTGGTCGTGGAAGACGATTAGGTCTAGAGTGATCTTCAGAAGTTTTGAATACAGATGACTTTAACTGCTTCAACATCACTTGAACTAGGGGTCTCAAATCTTTTAGGATTAAACCGGATCTGAATAGGATGGTCTTAAGTAAGTAACACTTAGCCATCAGACATCACAATGGTAGGCGGATGAGTACCATCTTGCATTTATTAGGTTCATTTTTTGGCTTCTTTCGTGGCACGGTGGGCCGGATGAATATGTTTCTCGGGCCGTTGTTTGGAGACCCCTGACAAATTAGTTAGATGATATGGATCCCGGCTGTCTGGGGTTCTGTCATATCACTCAAACTATCCCGGCTCTCTGGGTTTCCGTCACGTCACCCCTATTATTGAGATGGAAAGAATCCCGGGTATTTGGTTTTACGTCATATCACCCATAATATTGAGATAGTTGGAATCCCATGGTTCGACTCCTGTTAGCCATGTGTTTTTATTATCTGTTATTTCTGCCATTCTCTTTTATGTTTTGATTGGAATCTTTAGGTTGTAATTTACATACGTTTAGACTTTCCTAAACTATTTTTATTTATTATTTTATTTTCATTCTGTATAATTAGAGTCTAGCAAAGGGTAGTTTCTAAATTTCACATCCTTTGATACTAAGTTTAACCGAATAAAATAACTTCATTACAACTGTTGTTCTTTTTAATGAAGAGTGTCATTACTGTATTTTGAAGTCCTTTTGTTACTGTAAGAGTGGAAAACCACTAAAGTATTTTAGGATTTTTATTTTTCATGAATCTCCTCTAGTGAGGTTTATGTAGGAAATATTTCTATTCACTCCATGACTTTTTTTTAATGTGGTTTCATTTTAATTTATGATTGGTTTTTCCGTCGGGTTTCTTTTTCAAGTTGAAAAAAGCTCTTAATTGTTGACAATTACGTGGAGGAAGAATAAAACCATTTCGATATATCTCGCAGGTTTCTCTCTATTCTTTTCCCTCTTTGAGTATGACAGACAATTTGATTTGATTTATAAGTCGAGTCGTTTTGTACGTTTCGTAAACTGTCTGGTGGCTTCCTCAATTTAACGTTTTTTGCTTTTTTTAATAGTTTCCGATTCATGGAACACTTTTTTTTTATGTCTGTCTGAGTTCACTTGAAGAACATTCAGAAAAAAAAGAAATTGTCCGCGAAACCAGAGAAGAATTAAGCGGAAAAACCACAGAAAGTTGAAAGCTTTTTTTTGAGTTTTTAAATTATACAACATAACAATAAATCTACTTGAAGTCCGGATACAAAAAAAGCACTTTAGAATGGGAATAAAGTAATGTTAAGATAACATTGAACCAAACTCCCCCCCCCCCATTACTCTTTTTACTCCGTTGAATTATTGGTTGAAATCTAACACAAAAAGAAAAGAAGTGCTTCACTCTATCGGCTTTTACTCGAACTAGTTAGATTGGGAGAGATAGAAGAGCGAGTGAAGCACTCACCAGGCATTAAAGGGAAGAGGCTTACTCTTGAAGAGGTCTCCCTAGCTACTAATCCCGAACGAGGAGAGTGAGCACCTCTTCACAAAGAGGCTACTTACAATCGTGAAGTTCGGCAAGCTCCTCATTGTCCTCTCCTTCCTCACCCGATGAGAACGGGCCTTTTCAGGACCACCTGGAGCGAGGTTTTCCCCGATCGTTTCAATCACCACTCGAGCATCCTTTTAACAAGTAGACTCACTCGCTCGCTCTTAACTCATCGACAGTGTAATCTTCAACCTGCCTAAACCTCCACATTTATCACTGAGAAGGTTAAGTGTCTTTGTTTGCACCTGGGTTGAAACCGGTTGAAAAGGATTTATGTGAGAAAACAAAAATGAAAAATGTTTACCGATTCTTGAAAATTTTTCTTTCTTCTATTTGGTCTTTATACTTTGTTTAAGCGTGTGTGCGCTTCTATTAACACCTTTATATTTTTTTTTGTATACGAATGAAAGCATAAGGACCTATAAAACCTATTTATTTTATTAGAATCTATTTTATGTTTGTATTTTGGTGTAGAAATATTTTAACTTTAAAAAAAAAAAAAAAAAAATCATCCTCCATACTACTTGGTCAATTAGTTGAGGGGCGTTTAATAATCAACGTCGATAAATTAGGTCTTATATAAATTTTTCGAAATTAAAGGAGCATTTCTAATAAAACCCTGAAACGTTTAAAATAGCCCAGTAAAATTAGACTTTTGGTGTCGATTAATTCAGACAAAGCTGGAAATCGTTTTAATCTACTTGTGGCATCCCAAATAACAGTAGTATAAGTTTGCGACGGTTTCCGAGGCGAGCTAAACTTTTGGGAGCCAAAAAACAGCGAACTTTTGGCACTTTTTTCAGTTTTTGGCTTATAACATCTTAAGGACTCGTCGGTGAGTAAATTGAGTACTTACCAAATTTAAAGAACATTAAATTTTGCGTCGAATGATGCCCTAAAACATTGAATTTGGTACAGTAGTTTGGAGTTTGGTCAGAATCGGGAGTTGAAAATAGGCAAATTTTACAATTTTGTCAGAAAAATGTGGTATGCTCCGTTTCGCACACCTGTAACTCAAAAACTGTTATTCTAAATGAAAAATGCCAAATAACTAAAGTTGTAGAGTATCAAATTCTGCATTCAGAACACTCCTACTTTTTACTTATCCCTAAGCACAGTCAAACACAAAAAACTAAGAATAGTAATTACGCTGATTTTCCACAATATGACTAGTTTGTAGTTTCATGACGTCTGACCTCAAAAAAAAAATATTTTACTCAAGGAAATTTGACTTTAAATGCATTTTTTTGTATTATGAAGCTATAGAAAGGTAATGTTAATAGTATATATGTTTCTTAACCTGAGTTACTAATTACCCAATCATTGAACCAAATACATTGAAAACTAAATGTAATATTTTGTTTACAAAGACATATACTATTCAGAATTATCCTACAAATGAAAGTACCTGTTCCTGTTGGTCATAAAAAAAATTGCGAAAGGTTTGAAAAAATAAGGAATCTATATTATAAGGAAAACGTTTTGTATTAAGAAGTATTAAAAATTACTTGCAATCAATACTTAAGTAAAATGAAATGCAGCAAGAAATTAGATCAATAAACTTATTATTAATTTTTTTTTTTCATCTACATTTATATCTCATTGCAGAGGATGGTCCAGGAGTGGGTTCTTCAATGTCTTCCAGCTATACATGTTGGAAACTTTCATGATCAGTTTCTTCTTCTTCAACATCCACTTCCTCATCATGTTGAGCAGTTTCAAGAAGAGAAATGTCTTCCTCAGACAGGTAGTTGGTGCATGTGTGATCTTTGCAGGTGGTACAAATTACTGAAATTACTGTCCTCAGTGGCCTGCTTCACCTGATAACCTGCAGCTTTAACTTATCAGAGAGCATTTATATTGATCTTGCTGACTGCATTCCTTGATCATCAGCACATCAATTGATATCTCAGAAAAAAGGAAGTGTCGGGGAGGAAATAGACCTATTGATCTTGCTGACTGCATATGACCATCCCAAAACTTACCTTTAACATCTTCCCGATGAAACCTGGGAAAGGAAAACAGGGCACTTGAATATACTCGTACAGTCCTTATAATTGCAAGCTCTCCGAAGAAGCGAGAAACAATTTATTGTTCCTGCACGCTTTCAGTGGGTCTGACAACACGTCTGTATTTTTCAGACAGGGCAAAAATATTTGTATCCACCTCTTTCAAAAGAACAATAGCCTTTAAAGGTCAGTTTCTGTTTTCAAAAGTCTTACTGCCACGCCTGATCAGGTTGCTGAAGCAGGAGCAAAGTTTATTTTTAAATTATACATGGTTAACATCGACAAATCTCTGGATGAAAGACGGTCCATTTCCAAATGCCAGAGACCTGCAACTAGCACCTCAAGAACTACTAAACAACATTTCATGCTCCTGTCGAAAAGCTGGAATCAAATGTTCAGTAATTTGTACCACCTGCAAAGATCACACATGCACTAACTACCTGTCTGAGACATTTCTCTTCTTGAAACTGCTCAACATGATGAGGAAGTGGATGTTGAAGAAGAAGAAACTGATCATGAAAGTTTCCAAGATGTATAGCTGGAAGACATCGAAGAACCCACTCCTGGACCATCCTCTGCAAAGAGAT
This sequence comes from Gerris buenoi, assembly GCA_001010745.2. Lineage (NCBI taxonomy): Eukaryota > Metazoa > Arthropoda > Insecta > Hemiptera > Gerridae > Gerris > Gerris buenoi. Next base: position 114,420 of record KZ651846.1, read on the forward strand.
ATAAATGTAGATGAAAAAAAAGTTTAAATTTAATTGATCTAATTTATTGCTGCATTTCATTTTACTTAAGTATTGATTGCAAGTAATTTTAATACTTCTTAACACAAAACGTTTTTCTCATAATATTCTCTTTTTGGTTCGTTTTCTCTCTATTTGTGTGCACATATTTTTATATTACACCCTACAATTATAAAATCTTTGAGAAGCTAGGTAACTTCGTTATTTTTTGTTTTTACTGAAATTCATAAGAAGTAATAATTCAACATTATAGCCCATCAATAGGTTATCTCTCCACTAGAGAACATTTAGTCTTGAGCTGTGTGTTATATGTGGTTTATTGATTTACGAAAATATATTTTGATTTATTAAAATATATCAAATTTGATTGTATAATATATTACTATGGAAGGTGTAAACAATGTTTTTATAATACTTTATTAACTGACAGCTGGGTTTTATTATATAAAAATGATGGATTGCACACAATGACTGAAGAGTTTAGGCACATGTCTGAATATACAGGTGTTATTGAGTGTGTGTGGTTGAAGTTTTGGGAATCAAGTAGCGTAGCCAAGTCCAAGGCTTGGCATGAAACTGATTAATCGAACACGTGACAACTCTACCCCTTCCATTAATCAGACAACAATCAAGTGTCAGTAGAACCGTAAAAATCTCCTGTCAAGCAATTCACACTAAATCAACCCTAATTACAATCTGTGTTTTATACATCTCTTTATGTTCTCGTGCCGTAATTCATTTTGATTCATTATATTATATTTTTCTTCAACATTACCGGAAGTTATTTCCAATTGTGCACAAGCATACTTAGATTACACCCATATCTTCTAAAGTACTCCTCTGTTAAGAAATTTTAATTATTTATTAAAACTGGCCTTCAGATAACTCCAAATTAATTTCAACCGTCTGCGCACATTAAATATTGCTAAACTGATATATTTATCCAAGTAAATAATCAAAACAAGTTCGATAGACAAAAAGGAGAAGGGGGGGGGGGTTAAATCAATTTAACAATAATCAGTTAGAAACGTAAAAAATATTAAAGTAAAATTATTAAAGTACGCGCCATAGGCAGACTATTTTTAAAACAAAATTATAAGATATTCAACATGTGTATGCTTACATTTTGTTCCTATGGTTTTCAGCCAAAAGTATGCCAAATTTAATCGAAATAGGCCGAGAAGATTTGGATTCACGCAGCTGCAAAACTACATAGAAACATTGTTTTAATAGCTATTTTTTGGGTCCAACGGGTCCATAATTTCTAACGGAGTGCAAAGGGGTTCAAAGCTGTTAATCCATCAAAATCTCAAAATAGATTTTTTTTTTCCGAATATTGTGCTTTCTCTTTATGTATACCTACTAGCTATAGTATACCTAACACTATTGTTTACTTTACTTATTTAGAGAATTTTATTAACACATACAAAAAAATATATGAATAAATAATAAAAATAAATACAATTGGCAAAGACAAATTATTAAAACTAATGACTGATTATTGTATTGCTACCGAAAATACATAATCGTTGCGTGTTCCAGCTTTCTAGATAAGAGGAAAGTGGGTTGAATATAGATTACAAGATTTGTCCCTACAAACATGTGTGTGTGCGTACAACAGGTGACGCATAATAAAAGCGGGTAAAAAAACCACAGTTGGATAATTTTTTTATGTTTTTACATTTTAAAGTCGGAGCCAGTAGTTATGGGGTAAATTTTGATTACATTCAATATAAGGCCGCTCTCTGACTTGTCGGTACGGTATCTGTTTGCGGTATTTCTTGCTGTACCGAGAGCTTACCGATAGCTTACCGATACCGCGTTCATTATTATAGCATGTTACATTTATTTGCGATTACGTGGCGAAAGAAAGAAGTACTGGCGATATCCTTTAATATATAATTTAATATTCTAATTTATAATTTTAAAATTAATAAAAATATAATCAGTAAATACCTGACATTTTTGTTTTGTTTGAAATTTCCGAACAAGCTTTCTCCGTCAGGTCCTTTCTAGCATATTCCGGTAATTTATAATTGTACAACAATGGATATTTCTCAATTTCTGAGACCAAAATAACATGAATATCTTTCTCCGTTGCCATTTTGCGATGACACCTCGACTACGCTGAAGATAGTAGTAAGATTATATAAAGCTAGTATTTTACTGCTTCTGTTTTTATAACTTGTTCGTACCGACTCTCGATTCCTTACCGCACCGCTCCCACGCATGCGCCCTTGTCAGTCCGCACCCTCACTTGTCGGTACGATATCGGTGCGGTATCGGTAAGCTCTCGCTCGGTACCGAGTCGGTACAGATTCTTTACTGCGCGGTAAGGAATCGGTATGCCGAGAGTCGGTAAGAACATGCAGTAAAAACAGAAGCGGTAAAGTACTCAGGGTGGAATCATTAATACAGGCGCTCGGTAAAGAATCTTACCGCATCTGAATACTAGCTTTCCGATACCGCACCGATATCGTACCGACAAGTCAGGGAGAGGCCTAAGAATCAAATAAAAGAAATATTATAATATGACATACAAATACATAGAAGAATACAATAGAGTATTCTTTATTGAATACTCTTACTACTTAATTACTATTAGATAATATATTCCATTATACTGTAATTAGACATTTATCAATAAATTGTCATTACTTATTAAAATAATATAGGTAATAAACGCAGTAAATTACTGCGTTATTAATGTAAGAACATACAAAAATAAATCAGATTTACGTTAACAATTTTAAGAGAAGGGTCACGACAATATTACTAACGAGACCAAGAAGAAGGGACGCACGACGCACTATGAATACATAGAAAGAAGGGTCGCACGACGCACTATGATATAGACATAGAAAGATCACAAAACATCAGTTTGGAATTCAGAGTGACACCAATGTATACAACTGAGAAAGTTTGTGTAAGAGAATTGCCATTAAAATTGGGAATTTCATTGGGCAGATTGCACTACAAGATCGAATGCTTTGCACGTATGAAAAAAGTAAACAGCACCAACTGGGCCACTAGTGGACACCGTTTGGTTTAAAAGAGAGATGAAGGAAGTAGTGTCGGTATAATAGTTGAATGTTAAAATTGACGTTTGCAGGGGGGTGTAGGTTGTAGGTTAGTGATATAGAAGTATCAAAAACCTAGAAATCACAATCTGTTATATCATTTTAATATAACCTATATTGAATATAAGTAATATATATTGTATAAGCATACAATACATTTGTTGTTCAAAATATTAATGAATTTTTTCTTGAAATACATTTACAAGAATGGCTTTTTTCCAATTATATGTATATTCAAGTTTGATTTCTAAATAAGTGAAATTGGCTTTTGAATATTTAATAAATCTTTTCTTTCCGCTGTTAATTATTTTTTAATTTAAAACCTGTAAATTCTTAATTTAAATATCCTGGAAGCTTTGATTGGCAACGGTTGAGTGCTTTTAAATGGAAACCTAAATCCATCAGAACTTTTATTAGTCATTATCAGAAAAGAAGTAGGTATTATAGATCATTGTATAATATCACTACCATTTATGGCAAAATATAAGGAGTCTGTTGTAAAACAAAATCATTGCACGAAAACATTTCCGGTTAATAAATTCTAAAATTTAGTCGATTTAAATACGATATCTTTTATATAATCGATTAGTGTCACAACGGGCGACGATTCACCTCTAAATGATTTATAACGTTAAAAATTGATGCGCCATAAGCTGGAATTGAACCAGTGACCTCCTGTGCGTCAGGCGAAAACGCTACCACGATGCCATTTTCATTGTAATGAAATCCCATGCATAAAACTTTCTATTTAAACAGTATATTATTTTAAACCTTCCTATAAACAGTATATTATATGAAGTATAATTGGACAGCGCGAGACTCATTCATTATAAATATAAGTAATTATGTCTCAGCTCTTTTTCTTTGAATGAAATTAATAAGAAATGACTAGACATCACGTGGCTCTTTTTGTTTAAGTATAATTGGACAACGTGACTCATTCATTTCAATAAAAGTAACTAATGGTCAAGACATCACGTGGCTCTTTCTGTTTAAGTATAATTGGACAA
>KZ651846.1:136330-155035 GCA_001010745.2 Gerris buenoi
GTTCACAAAAATATATTTTGTTTCCAAATTGGCGGCCATTTTACCCCTAAAAGAATTCAATAAGCGCATACCGAAGATAGTAAAGAATAATAATATATGCACATCTTGATTTTTAAAAGTTAACAATTGATGTTTTTGTAAAAAAAAAATATATAATTATAATTAATTCTTATGACCGAAGAAACCCTTTTAGTAACTTGCTGGCAAGTAATGTACTTGACGGGATTTTTTCGGATTCACTTCCGGGCTTCAGACGCTGTAGCATGCCATATAATAAGGAACAACGTTCCAAAAATAACGAAATAATAATAAATATTAATTTTTATTGAAATCGGTCCCGTAGTTTGGGCTCCCCTCGTCTGCACAGACTACAAACACACATTGAAATTAGAGGACCATTTTTTTTAAATCCACTTTTTTGGAATCAGGGGACTTTCAAACATGCAAAGCCTCGACAAATCTCAAAATTGACTTTTGGCGTCACCGCAATACTTTCTCTATACCTACTATGTAAGTAAGAAAGAATAGAAACAAAAAGGCTTAACGTAGGCTAATGGATTATAGTGTAAGTCGAAAATTCATTTGGAGGAAAGCAGAGAAAAGGAGGAAAAATGTCATTTATATATTATGAATGATTAAAAATTGACTACAACGTTTAATATTGACAAAAGTAAAGTAACCTTTAAGTTTCAAATCAATTTATCAGCTAGAGATTTCAGAGTAATTTCATTGTTTTGGAGGACACAAATTCGTTTAAAGGCGTTCGATAAAACTCATACAAACTTTCTCATATACGAGTTCATAATTACTTAGCCCAGTGTTTTACATTCTCGAGTTTTCGTAGTTCAATTTAATGATTATTGAGCATTTTATCAAAATTTGTATTTTTATTATTATTTTTTTTTTTTTTGGACTCAAAGGACCTCAAATCGTGTAAATCCATCAAAATCTCGGAATTCAATATTCGCGTCATACAATACTTCCAATTTATATGAGAAAGTAAAAGGTTGAACGTTCTCTTAATAGTCCAGGAGATAGCGTGCAAAAAAAGGTCTGACTAACATCAAGCTAGAATATTGTTAGAAGTTAATCCTTTACCATTTTTTAAGAATCTGTGGTCGGTTAAGCTCGTCTGCGGGACATAGTTTAGGCGTTTGAAAAAAACAAAACGGTGGAGAGCGGCCATGTCTCACCAATATTTTCACACTTGATAGTTTAGTTATTCAAATATTACTAAAAATCAACATTGTCACTTGTCAAGGGACAAACTAACATCAACTTGATTTTCAGTCTACTAACTAATTCTGTACCATGAAAATCACATTGTCTAATACTGTACACCATAATTGGTGAGACATGGCCGGTCTCCACCATTTTGTTCTTTTTCAAACGCCTATTGCCAAGCTATGTCCCGCAGACGAACTTAGCCGACCACATATTTTTAAAAGGCGCTAAAAGATTGACTTGCATACAAAATTTTAGCTTGATGTTAGTCAAACACTTTTTTGGACTATAAGCATTGAATAAACTGCTTAGCCAAACTGTTGGTGAGCCGTTTGTGGCAGATTCCGTTAAGTAGATGTTCGCTAGAATCAAAATTATCCTGCAAACCTCCTATTCATGGGGAACCAACCTCGAACCGACATCGGTCATTTGTCATAATATCTCATCTACAATCTACATATTTCCTTGATGATCGGGGTTAATAATATAAATTAATTTAATATTAACACTTAATAAACCAGTAATAAAACATTTAATATGGATGATGTATAAAATTTTATATTAGTTGATTAATCATTTCTCTTTAAATCATCAATCAATCAATCGCCATTGAAACCGACCTTAGCTACTATACATACAGATATTTTTTAAAAATCTCTTTTATGGACTCAGTATACCTTGAGAACATGTACATCCTTTTGTATTCAACGTAAACATCAAAGAAAATAAAATGATCTTGCTGGAAGTCTCCCGTAATATTCGGAAAATTTTAATGTGTTTTCCAATTTTCTTAGAAAATTAACAATTTCTACTGGTATGATAACAAAATGTATAACATTCTGTTATCTATTATTTCATAACTTTGAAACCACTCTAAATTTAAAAATATAATTATCCCTTTGTCTGTCTTAACAGTTACTTAGAAAAAGGAATTCCTTTTAAGTGGTAAACAAATATTGGGTTGGTCACAAATAAAGGTTTGCATCATGGCACCTAATTTGCTTGGTTATCCACCTATTCGAGTGTAACCAAGTAAATTAGTTTCTAATAATTAACTAATGCAATTATGTATTTGAGTTAAAATTAACAGGAGTTAGATGAAATCTCTGCAGATATAAATAATTTTATTTTATCAATTCAACGACAGAATTTAGTAGTTCATTGAACTGTTATTGAGTAGTACGGAGAATGGAGAGGATATTTTCCTCTTGAGATGTCTTTTAGTGGTTTTCAAAGCCTCGTCTTTTGTCTGAGCTTTCAAAGGAGCAGTAACTTGATCTAGCTAAAATATAGTGTAAAGTACACTCTAGTCGTTTACTTTTCTTTGTTGGAACCTCTTCTATGTTGTAATGGAACGTTTAAATTTGTGTTTGGGTGAATTCAAGCTGGGAATTGGTGTGGAAGTTCGCCTAACTTACAAGACCTCTTTAGAACCTTGTAAGAGAGTTTGTTTTGCCTAGAGGATTCGTCGGGGTTGTAAATCGTATTTTGAATGTGGAGGTTAATAAAGCCTGCGGAGGGCCAGATGGAGTACCTCTGTCCTTGTCACTTTAAATGTGGAGTTGATTTCACCGACAGCCAAGAGTTTCCCCCGAGCAGTGATTAATGCAATTTACTGTATTAATTCTCACTGTTTTCGAAAACTTGTCAGTTTCACGGGAAAGGGGACCTGGAGAGGTTTTGAATGTGCTCCTTGAATATTGAATATACATGGGTATTAGAGGTCGATGAATCGTTGTGTGGAGACGGTTATTCATGGTTATGTTTCTCCGCTCCCTTTTCCTCGGAGAGAAAGCGTTATGGATTGAGTTGGAAGTTCTTGGAGAGTCTTGTATACGTAGCCAAGTGTGGGTTGGAGTGGCTAGGAGCCGTCTTGTGTTCTCCGCTCGCCTTTGTCTGGTGCGAATGACAAGAGGCTCCCTCTACTACGTCCCCTTGAACTAACGTCAGGAGTGCCTCAGGCATCTCTCCCCGGCCCCCGTCTGTTCCCACTCTTTAACAAAAGATCCTTCTAAAGTTCGCTACTTCTTCTTTCCATTCTTCTTCTTCTTGGGGACCCCCCACCCCTCCCCACTCCTCCTCCTACTTTTTCTGCGTGATCAACTCCGTACTTAAACTCGTGCGTACACAGACACTCGAACACGAACGCGTTTCAGTTTTCCCGAGAGATTTTTCTTAAACTGTCGTTAGAAAGCCGTTCCCACTTAAAGAAAAGAGAAGTGTCGACTTTTTAACTAGATACATAAAGGGTTCTGCTTTCTTTATCACTGCATTTCTTTGTTTTTATAATATGAATAATGGTTTTTTCACCCTTTTATTTGTTTTTTTTTTTTTTTCGAGTTATAGTGCGAGCTAACAGGATTGTGCTATAAATCTGCCTTACTAACTATAATTACGTTATATTATAAAATCTTCGTGGGTAGAATAAAACTGTATCCTACTAAATGAGATCATATTCTACTACCAGTAATAACCAGTAGTAGTGATACAAAAAAAAACAAAAACAAAAAAAAACAAAAAACTATAAGATAACTGTGATAAAATATTTCTAACTTTTAAAAAATGTTCATCTTAGCTACGTTTATGCTCAATCACACTTGCATATTAAAAAGAAAAGATAGAAATTGTAGAAAAGATATAAAATTCCTGTAATTAATTGGTAATTTATTAACCATTCGGCAGTTGCTTTCTAAACATAAAATAATCAAGAAAATAATATTCTTTACTACTACTTACTTCCTTTGAAAGATCAATACTCTATTAAGTTTTTTTTAAATAACTTTAATGTATCAAAACTACAAATTATATTTTATAAGTGGTAGGGTCAACATTATTATCTGGCTTGTACAAAACATATTTATTATTAAAGATATGATTATTATAATAAGGCATAGCAAAATACAAAATCAATTATCGATTTAGTTAATAAGATAACTAACTTAAGCTGTTTATAAAATAGAAATTTTACATAATAAAATTGACGTACTCCATGACTCAATGAAATCACCTACTCCAGATTCATAAAAGATAACAATAAATTTAATGAAATAATAAAAAATAGTTTACTGACTAAATAAAACTTAAAAAAAAACTTAAATGTGAGTTTAGGTAGACAACTTTTTTTTCGTATAACTAATATTCAGCTTTCAAACAATTTTTGAAACATTAAAACTCGTATTTTGTCGTTACATTTTTAATCAGGGGAATCTTATATTATGGGATGTTTATTATAGATCTTCAAGTTTAAAACTAACATGATAAACTAAAACCAAAAAACAAGATTACTAGATTGAGCAGATGGTCTAATCGCCTTGTTTCTTGATATCTTTTAAGCTAAATGTTAGTTGTTAATATATTAAGACTTATCTTATATGATCAATAAATGTTGAAATATATGCATGTATTGCAATGAACTAAACTTACCCCTACAGTTACTTTTTCATTTTACTAGAAACCTTTAAGAAATTTAAATTTAAAAAGTGTTATTTATTTGTCCTAATTCAGTTAGCTAACTTTGTTATACATCACTTAATGTTCTTGTATTTTGCTGTGTAATAATAATATCTACAATAATAAATACGTTTTTCACAAATTAATGCCTGTATGACTCTGTATGGGCTCAATTATTGATCCAAGGTAGGATGAGGTAGTTAGAGCTATAATTAGCTATAATGTGCCAATTGCTGGGCCATGTTAATAATTTGAACTGATTGACAGCTTCTGGGTGTGTTCCAGTGCACTCAATCCATAGACTACTATAACACAATGATCAAGGAAGGATCAAGGAAAAGTTGATAAAAATAAGATCACTGTCATCCATTGCCAGATTTACTCTACCTGCTTAAATAATAATACAAGTATGTGTTCATATATATATTATGCTCAACAGTGACTTCTCACATGTAATTATGTGATATTAATTGAACGAGTGTACGTGAGTTCTTCATTTCATAGATTTTTGTGTTTATGTTGGTTTATCTATTGCTAACTGGCGTAAAAATTGATAGCTTTGAATGAAACTCGAGAAATTTCAGCATTTGTGAAACTGTATGGTTTTTGGAAATAGCACACTTAATATTTTTTGACGTTGTAAAAGTTGACCGATGTCGTTTAAATTTGGTACATGTTCATTTTACAAATGGCCAGGACGAATTTAATGGAAAACGTTATCCGCCTAAGCGTTCGCGCGCTACACTCGCGTAAACGTAAGCTTTCGGATGGGAGAAAATTCTGTGTTCTGTAATCTGTTCGACGAGACAAACAACTTATTAATTATTATAAATACAATTTTATAATAAAACCAACAAGTCACCTCTATGAAGTGATAAAGATCGCTAAATGCATTAAAGCGGAAATTAACGATTAAAATAAAGAACAACGTTTTTTATCGATATCTTACGTTCTAACGTAACGATTTTAATATAACTTCATATATATCGTTTAAAGTACAATCAAAACAGGCATGTAAAATTTCAACTTGATACAGGTATAAGTTTTTTTGTAGTGAAATGATACATTTTATAATGGTGGAGTAGTAAGAAAGTACACTACTTGATTTCGGTGTGGTATCGTTACGTGCGTATGCCCTACTCTTCTATCTTTCCTCTCTCTCTTACGCTATTATATCACACAACGCTTAGCTCTCTCCGACACATTTTATGTGGCGTCGGTTTTAAAGATAGATGAATGTCTTAAAGAGTAGGAAAAGAAAATGTTACTATTATTAAGAAATATTAATTTTTTCCCGGCATTATAAAAACAAATATGGCCGAGGGAGTGAAATAAGTTTATGCTTGGATAACATGTTACTTATTATTTCAAAGATTTTTTCAGATATATTAAGAATATTTAAGTTTTCTTCTTCAATTCTTAGCATGGCTGATTTTTTAAATAGAAAAAGAGTGACTAAAGGATTTTATTCTAAGTTTTCTCCATAATATTTTTCGCAATAGCCTCATTGAAAACTGATATGGCCGATAAAAGCAAAAAAAAACTGCATTTTTTTCTGTGCGAGTTCTTTATATGCTGCATTCCTAGTAATATTAAAATAAATATTTTTGCAAAGCTAATAATTATATTATATTCATATAAATCCTCGTACGAAATGTATGAAAATTTGTCATAATTTCATCATGATTGATTTAAATTAAATGAAAAAATAAACATATCATCCGGAGAACTGACGAATTTATACATAATATGACAGTTTGTTTACATTTAATCAGTGTAATCTTATATTGGATGTTAAACCGGTTTTCTTTGGAGCCAAGTAATTTGAACTAAAGTTTGGTTTATACACCATGTGAGGGCGCTGCTATCTACGAGAGTTCCGTCCCCCTCCACCGCCCTCTGCCCCCACCACGCCTTCTTCATACACGTGGCGAGATGATTTAAATTAAGGAAACATGATAGGGTTGGATAAACCGAGCTCATCCTCGCACAGTTTTCATTCAAGAGATTTTCTCAGGAAAAGCAGCTCGAGAAGCTGCTACGAAGGGGAGAAATTTTCCTTTCCTTATGCTTCATTTTATTCAACCGTATTACGTTTTAAAATCTTGATAAGCTATCTAATTGAAATGTTGATGTAAGAGACTTTTATTTATTTTGATTTTTTAAATGAATCTTTTTAGAAATGAGAGCATACGTGTACATATTGATTTGTTAATTTATAAAAAAAATCATTTAATTTTAAAGAATTACAAAAAATAATTTAGTTATACATTATTACAATGAACCCTCTTTCTCGACCTAAAAGAAGCATCTATGGAAAAACTTAGGGCAGTTAGTTTGACCTCCCGATATGCAGGAAAGTAAAATATGATCTAGATTATAATTAGTTAAAGTTGTTTAACTTCTTCCTAATTTACAGCTTCTGAAAGAAGGTTTTGACGTCTTCTGAAAGGTTATCTTTTTATAAGAGGTTTAGAGTGACCTAAGGTGCGTTCAGGCGGTTCAATTTCATTGCTCAATATGATTGAAACGTGACTGAACCAATGAAATTGAAGCATGAAAACGCCAATTCAATGAAATTGCCCATTTTGCCATTACCTACTGAAAAGAAGTTGAACTAGCTCAACTTTTTAAGCAATCTGATCGAATGACTATAATATGAAAACACCTAATTGAGCTGTGAAAAGAGTTCGTTTTCTTTTTGATGGAATAGACTTTTTCAGGTGCATAGGTTTTTTTTTATATTTTTAGCTAGTCTTTGCTTCACTGGCGATTCTATTTGATTGCTTCGCCTAAACTATATAGAGGCGTTCAATTAGGTTGAAAGTGTGCATTTCGATCATATGGAGCAGTGAAATTTAATGGTATAACGCACTTCTACCCTAGATATTTAACTTGTAGTCCTTAGTTTCTAATCAAAGATTATGACATCAATTGAAATTGGTTATCTTTCTAAAAGAGGTTACTTTATTGGTTCTACTTTAGTCCTTTATCAATCTAATGTACGCTCTACTAGACCGTTATCATGTGCCAGGTCTGTTTTCAACTGATAACCAACCACATTTATTCATAGCGGTTTTCATTAGTAATACCGTCGTTAAGCTGAAGCTCCTAACAGGACTTTGTCATCGGCATACACTAGCATTGACATCTTATAGGATTCATCATCCAATTCCCAATCTTTAAAGGGCGCATAACCTCCTCACGTTCTTTATAGCTGACTTTAGATGAGGTAAGGAATTAGGGAGCTTCAAACACTTTCTGTATACAAATAAGTATACACAAGTTTCTCCTTGTGTATTTCTTTGATTTATTCTTGTGTATTTATTTGATTATGGACTTAACTAGCCCAACTGTTGTTCAACTTTTACTACTTGTCTTGTTAAATGAAACTATTGCTTGCTCTGTGAAACTATTGCTTGTTTTGTGAAACTATTGCTTGTTTCGAGGACAGTTGTAAAATATTAGTAAAATTAGGGTAAACTATGAAGAAGAGTTACTGCTGAGAGACAAAGTTTCTATTGAAGTTGGATATGAAGGTGGAGGGTCACAGAGTAGTTTCAAGTTGAGATAAGACGTTAGTTTGGTACGTGAGCTGCATCAAGTCCTCCGGACTTACTAAGTACTAACTTAACTAACTCACTCTGACTTAACTTATTAACATTTCACAGCTTTCCACCTCAATAAACCAACTCAGACAAACACTTTATAAACACTGATCAGAATTAATAAATATTATATTAAATATACAAATTTCCTCATTATCTCACTGGTTGCACTGAACTTATTTATTCTACAAAACTTTTAATGTCTCACTCTGATTATTGCTTCCAAGCTTACACAAGATGACGCAAGCATTGACATCATTCTACAAACATTTTATAATTCATTTTATGAAGAAAAAGTATTGTGATGGCGCGAAAATGCGATTTTGATGGATTTACACATTTTGAGGTCCTTTGGGTCCAAAAAAGGGGTTTTTGGAAAATATCTGTCTGTCTATGCAAACGTCTGCAGCCTAAACTACTAAGCCGATTATGACGATATTTGGCAAATGTTCAGTAAAATCATACCCCGAGGCGAAATCGAGAAATTAATTTTAGCTCATAGAATTAAGGCTTTGGGAGCGCCCCAAAAATAATCCTTAAACGCAATGGTTATAATAACTTGGTACTTAAAACCTGTAACGGTACCAAAGGCAAATGCGAAGGCCCTAGTCAGTGTTGTACGCCGACGACTGCGCATGTCCCGCAAGCAGGTGACAAGGAGGACGTCGAGTCTCACCTGAGTAGGAAAGGGTAGTTGCAATTATACATGTGAATGCCGGATGTGAAGTGACACCGACAGCGGACACCAAGGCCAACGTATTTGCTAACTCAAGGAAAAATAAAATATTACCACTAGACTTCATAAGCTAGATTGGATAGAAAAGAAGGTATCCGAAGAATATTATAGTTAAAGACATTATTTATTACTTCCATGTATCCTCATTTAATATAGACAATTTATTTTAATTATTATAACTCCAGTGGACTTATTCCTTATTCAATAGCCTAGAACCTACGTACGCTCTGGTCTCAATAAAACCTAGTCTGGCGCGTTTCAAACCCTTATGTGAACCTCTTACCTAGATCCACTTCAGCATTCTTATTCCTCTATAAACTGCTCAATACAAATATCCAACTCCCTTACCTATTTATAGAATAAAGTATAGCTTCCGAGCTTACCGAAGGTATATCAGAAGCTACAGGATCGTTCTGAAGAAAGAAAAATGTGTAACCTCAGATTGAAATCCGTTTCAGACATAAGGGAACATTTTTGGTTCCGTGTCTGTCTGTCGGTCCATTTTTGCGCACCAACATATTATCTTAAAAACTACTCGTCCGATTTTAATGAAATTTGAATAATAGGTCATAATTAGCTCATTGTTGGTCCCATAAGTTTCAACCTTCTGCGCTCATTTGTTTCTCTTTCATATGCACATAAACATACATTTATTTACACTTATAGCTTCGAAAGTACTTATCTGATTTGTATGAAACTTTTATAGTTTATCGAAAGTAGCTCGTAGATAGCCACAGATTAATTTGAACCGTCTGCACTCTTTAACTTTTGCTAACTTTAATTTATGTAAAAAAATCCAAACAATTTGGACAGATTAAACGGGGGAAAAAATTAAACAAATTAGACAATAATAGCATTTAAAAGTATAAAACCAATAGAGAGCGTGATAGGATGCGAGGAAGCTATGTGCCACACTAATTAGCAGTCTATTTAAATTTGTAAACATGGATTCCTAAACGTTTGTCAGTGAATCTACAATTTGACTATACTTTTCCCCTATTGATGCATTCAAAAATGTACATGAAAAATGTGTTAATTACACATAGAGTTCTATCGGAACACACGAATAACACTTATATGTCTGTGAGTTTCACACGAATTGCAAAGAAGGCGCCGGCGTTTCCGGAAACAACTCTACCGTAGCTGGCTTCAAGCCACCAACCTAAGCGCTACGTTCTGGACTCCAAGTCTTCTCTGACGGATAGATATTATTCGGCCGTTTATTCTGGAGTGTATCCAAAGTCCTAAGGGTTTTTCATTTTAGTCTCCACACACCTCCCGAAGGGTTTTTATTTTTTTGGCACCGAAAACAAAGTTTTTTCCCTTGATACTCCCCATACAGAAAAAGTTTCCGGCCTTGTGAGTTGAAACTTTTACTGACTGGGAGCAAATTAAAAGTTTCTTAAATTCACTCTCTCTTATATTCCAGCATTCATTGCGTATAAATACGCAATGACCTTATAGGAGCACATGCCCTAAAATTAAACGTACATAATATGTATTTAAAAGCTAGATACATTTTCAGTTTGCAGAATAGCTTGGAAAATTATCGAGGGTTCTACCTCTAACAAACTTCAATTGTTAATATCCTCTACCAAACTTCGCCACATAAATGGGTAGCTATTTAAGTAGCATCTATCAGGTTACTAATGACAATTACACTGTTTATTCATTACATTTATAGTCGCATTAAGACTTCCACGGGCTGATTCATTACCGATATTGTTATTTGTTGAAATTTTAAAGTTAATTGTGAGCTAAAGGGGTTTAAATAAGATTTGTAGAAATGTTTTATTGCTACTTTAAACTGTTTTTTGTTGTAACTGGGGAGTGTTTGGTTGTTACTGGGAAATGTTTTTATAAATGTTTGTTGGTTTGAACGACTTTTGCTCCTAACCTGTAATATTTATTAATATTATTGTGGTTTCATAATTAAATAATTATAATAAAGTTTGATAATAAAACGAAATTCCAATGATTTATTTTAATTAAGAATTTAGAAATTATTAAAATAATCTTCGCATGTTTTATGCGTTAAGTGTTTTCAAAAGAACGCTTGTTAATTTTGAAAATTTTCAAATTGTCCTTGTATATGGTGAGGAAAATGAATGGAATTTTCTCTAGGTTCCTGTGTATTCTGGGGTCTCTTTGATCCGGGGTTAATATCGCAGACCCCAAACCCTCCTGTCGTGGAATAACTAACCCTCATCCTCATATCCCCTTTTCCTGACCGAGTTCTCAGACCCCAATTTCGAGCGAGAGAAATTCTCCCTTTACGCCTCTTGAAATTCCTCTCCCTGCTTGGTCAATTAAACAGAGTTTATTTGCTCTCGGATATTTTGACATCCTTTCCCAATATTATTGATATATTTTGTTTGTAATAAAATTATCTTTGGAATTCAGTTCGTTGTTGATTTTAGATGATATATGATAAAAACATTTCAACGATAAACGATCAAAAATAAATGTTAACACAAATTATTTTCTTTTATGCTCCGTTTCTTTTAAGTATTCAATTATTCTCATCCATTCGATCCATCATCATCCCTAAAAGTTTTAGAATCCTGTAAAACGTCCATACAATAAATAGAAAATGAACAACTGGAAAGCAAACAGCATGAAACAGAACAGCATGAACAGCATGCAAAAAAAAAAACGGACTAGGAGTCCGTTTTTTGTCTTTCATGTGACTCCACGTTGGGTTTTTCATTTACCTTTTACCAGCACTGATGCGATGGCCGAGAGGCCGAAAGCTATATAGTTTTGATAAATAAACATTATTCTGTGGAGAGGCTTTCCAGTTGTTCATTTTCTATTGATATCTACTCCACTTGCGCTCTTAATCTCCATGCAATTAGTTGAAGGTATTAAGACAGATTTTACTAGTAACTTTCTAAATATGGTTGTTCACAAAAAATGATAATCGACTGAGTAACTCCCCTGAGGTTTGAAACGGATGTTAGCCTAGAAGTTTTTTAAATCGTAGATAATTAATTACAATGCTTCTCTTATACATGGGCTAGCTTCGAAACAAAAGTTAATAATTAAATTTTAGTTGAATAAATTTAGATATAGTTTATGTAATATATATATATATATATCAAAAAAAAATAAAATATTACCACTAGACNTAAAAGGGGTGTTCCATATATATATAAATTTATATATATATATATATATATGCATTTATCTTCGTGCGTATTCTGTCACTGAGAAAACTAATTTATATAGAAATATTATATCCACATGAAATACCCTTTTTACACCATTCTCCATAAATGCAAGAAAGAAATTAAAGGTGCAAATGCATAAATTAATATCTTAAATTATTAATCTTAAAGAGCAAAAGATTGGATTATTTAAACATTTATTTCAAAGGATTTCCAAAAACTTAAAATCATTTTGAAATAAATTAAAAATGAGTAAAATTTAAAAGTAATAAAAAAAACTATGGAAAATGGCAAAGTTTTGCATTCAGGTAGTTTAAAAACTTTCCTACTAAAACATTTAAATCTTTTTAATTGGTATCCGGTTTTTTATACTTTTTTTTAGTGTAATAGAGGGGCTGGAAAGCAACATCTGTGACCTTTAAACTTTTTAGTTTGCTCAAGTTGTCAAAAATTTACAAACAAAAAATATAGAATTTTAGTTTAAAAAGTTTTTTCTTTCATTAAAAAAATTACTCTAATGTTTTAGATTTAAATTTATTTTATAAATTTAAAATTATGGTAATATTGTTTAAGTGTTTGAATAACATTTGTTTACAATTAAGATAGACATAAGATAGAAAAAAATTGAAAATAACATGTATTGTAAGGTTTGATATAATTATACAATGCTTTTAGCTCTTGTATGCATAGGGAAATTTTGTTTAGTTATGTTGGTACTTCAGGAAAAAGTAAAGATAATTTTTTTATATTTGGAAAATTTTATTTTTTAAAAAATAGGGGAAATTGTGTGAGTGTGAAAGAAATTTCCCAAACTATCAAAGTGATAAATAAGTTGGGAATGAGTTCTGTAACCGAGTTATTCCCAACTCGGTGGAAAAAGTCCTCGACTAGTTTTTAACTTGCTATTACCCACAACGTAAAAAGACAATTATTTTTTATATTTCAAATCAAGTTATAAACAATTGCATTTTTCACTCTTGAGTTATCGTTTAGAAAACGTCTAGGTCTAGAGAAGGGGGGATATTTTTGAAAGTTGAAAAAAAAAAAAACTCGTAAAACTTATATTACTTTGGGTTGAAAATGTACAAATTTAGCTTTTTTCTTCGAAACTTTAGTTCTTAATTCATAATTTTTGCGCTCTTACTAAAAGAATTATTCGAATTGTACTTACTAATATTATGTTCTGAAGTTAAAACTTATGTTTCCTCGGCCATAAATTTCAAGGTCGTGGTAACGGGTATGATCCCGCGCCTAAGCACTTGATCCAATGCCTTTTCTATGAGTAAGCCGTCTATGGTTCAAGAAAAGAGACAGGAGACATGTCTCTTTCCTCAACCAATCAATTTTATTTTATTACCAATCCATTTTTTAAGTAATGTTTTCACGCCAAAGAGACATGGCAGACTCATGTCTCTCCAGTGTACAAGGTCTTATCTTCTGCCCGCTGTCTCCTGTCATTTGGGCGTGAAAGCTGCCTTTTACTCGACTCACTTTTGATGACACCGTATTCACTTAAGCGATGCATTCTTAGGGAAAGAGGCACTCTACATACGTACGGTAGTAAAAAGTACCCATATGAATAGTCTAATTACTAGGTCCCACAAATGGTTGATTCCACTCCTAGCACTACTTATATCCTGCTATTCCTGGACGAAAAAATATGTAATTTCGTAGTATACATATTGGAATGCAATAAACACTTCTTTGTTAATATTATCTTAAAAATCCCAGATTATGCTTAGGTGCATAACGTAATACAAATTACAACCAGTAGAGGTTTTTTTCCTGAAAAAGGGTTTATAAATCTACATTTGTAATAGATGACTCGGAGTTAGCTGCATCTCTACATTGGTCGTATGAACCGTATTGACTTAAGCAACCCAATAGATC
Organism: Gerris buenoi; assembly: GCA_001010745.2. Classification (NCBI taxonomy): domain Eukaryota; kingdom Metazoa; phylum Arthropoda; class Insecta; order Hemiptera; family Gerridae; genus Gerris; species Gerris buenoi. Next base: position 150,409 of record KZ651846.1, read on the forward strand.
ACTTTACTAGCTAGCTACCCATTTATAAGGCGATGTTCGGTGAACACTGAACCTGTGATCTCCATATTTCAAATCGAAGGTAATTAGCAATTAGCTACCTGAGATCTCCTTTAGTATTTATAACTAATGCTCAAATTCTTTAATGATTAAAACTACGACTTCTTTTTATTACTTTTTTATTTATGCATATTTTTTTGTAGTGAACCTCAGGTAATGAAAATGGTAAACGGCAGGTATTTACTGAAGATATTCATGTGTCAAGACGTGTTACAAAGTTAATGCCTAAACTGACTACTTGATAGTTAAATATTGGAGTAAAGAGAGAAGTTTAAAGCAGGTTTAAGTGCGTGCTTTACTCGCAGGCTAAGACCTGATGGCTTAATTAAGCTGGCTGACAGTAGACTGGCACCTCCCTCATTCCACTGTCCTGTCTTTTACAGCGCCCCGCTTCCGTTTTATCTTTCACTTTACCCTCTTCGTCCCTTTTCATTCCATTAAGCACTGCTCTAATAATTGTTTAGTCTAGTTTTTAAACATGCAAATATAATTGAAAAGAAAAGGGCAAACCTTTTATAATTATTTCGTTGCGTTACTCTACCAATTTCATCTTGTCTATTTTCGTTTTTTGGTTTGCTGATGTACTTTTTCACCTTTTTCTATAACCAAGGACACAATTATGCATTTTAACAAAAAATAATGCATCTCCCAGAAAGACTTGAATGCCGATTAATTTTTTGTGGATTATGCCTAACTGTAAATACTCCTGGAAATTGTTTCGTGGGTATTTGTTTTGATGATCTAATTAAGAAAATAAGGAAATAAGTTGTGCTTATGCGAGCTAATGAGGTCGAAGCCATATACGAAGAAGGTTAAAACTTATATAGGACCATTTGTTGCGTAATTCTTATATACTGTGTATAGAATTGTTATTAGATGTAATAGTGAGAATGAATGGGTTATGATGATATGTGTGAAATAATAATATAAAGGAAGGGAGAGTGGTATGTAAAATATTTCAATGGGAGTGCCTAGCTAATCAAACTAAATTAGCCAACATGGGATTTTCATGCCAATTAGCTCATTTTCAAAAATTATTAGAAAAGTGTCACTTTTCTAGAAAAAGGAACATTAGAATTAATATCCCAATTCGATCATTATTGGCCTTATTTTTACCAACTATCCTAACACAAAAAAATTAGACAAGTAGTTTTTAACATTTAAGTGGTTTCCAAAAATATATAACGGCATATAATAGACCACAAATGCACCTGTACTCATATGTCTAGAATGCAATTTTGTTTTGGGATTTTGAAATCGGAGACAAAAATGTATTATTTATTTTGATCTTCAGAACGATTTCAATGCTTCCGTTACCTTTGGAAGTTCAGAAGTAAACGAGTTTTTTCTCATTTTAAAACTCCGATTTAAAGGATATCATATACCACTTCTCAGTAGAGTTTTAATAAAAATAAGTTTTGTCTCATCTGATTATGACTTACTTCGACGAACTTCCACCAACGGGTTGTATTCTTTGCTAATGCTCTTATCTCAGATCAGGTTTTTCCTCCTCTCAATACCTTCTGCTTCTACGCTCCTCCTCCAGGTATGTCTTGTGGATGTTTTGTATGAGCCTTGTGGATTCCACATTCCAGAGCTCGTCTTGCTATATTGCACTCCTCTCGACGTAGCGTATGTCCAATCCACCTCCACTTTCTGTAGCGTACCTCGATGTCTTTGGCTGTCTGGTTTGTTCTCCTCCTCAACTCTTCATTTGAGATAACCTGCAACCACCATATCTGCAGGATATTTCTCAGACTCTTGTTTACAAAAGTCTGGAGGCCATCTAATAATAGATTAAGAGAAAGTTTAAATTTTTACGTTTTTAGTAGTATTCATACTAAGGAACATTTTTAAATTTTAATTTAAATCAAATTATAATTGTTATTAACTACGGGAAACAGACAGAGAAAAACAAGCTCCAGCGCCGGGATTTGAACCACGGGCCTCTAAATTACCAGTCTAGCGCTCTACCATTCATCTCTGTCTGTTTCCCGTAGTTAATAATAATTATAATTTGATTTAAATTAAAATTTAAATGTTCCGTAGTATGAATACTACTAAAAACGTAAAAATGAATTTCTAATTGATTGTACTAGGTACAGGTACTAATTGGGTACTTTATAATTATAAGCGTTATTTCTCGGTCTAGTTCTATGTCATTAATGTTGACTTCTAAGATTTGTGGAAAAATTAAAGCTTAAATTCGGGATAAGGTATCAATAACGTCAGATGAAATCATTCTCCAGTGTAGCTTAGTTGGTAGAGCGCTAGACTGATAATTTAGAGGCCCGTGGTTCAAATCCCGGAGTGTGTTTCTCTGTCTGTTTCCCGTAGTTAATAATAATTATAATTTGATTTAAAAAAAAGAGAAAGTTTAAATTTCAAGCTTTCGTTTGTGATTATGAGAGAGAAATGACTGCATTGAGTTAAACTTAATTCTTGTGAACTCTTGTTTTGCAGACTTATCTTACCTTATAAACTTCATCATTTTTAATCATGGATGTTCATAATAGTATAAAAAGGATTTCTGTTAAGAATTATTTTCATTCGGAGACATAAATCAATACTATTGGTAAGTTCGGAATCAAAATAGTATTATTTTGATGAACAATGCTTTCGTAACCTAAGGTTTACTTTGAAAGAAATATATTATTAAATAAAATAATGATCATATTTTTTCATTTTAAGTTTAGAAAAGACAATGAGTTGGCTGGGTTTATTGAGCAAAGAGGTCGAAACAATACGTAGAGTTCAGAGTAGAAGTCCTTGTTAGTAGGTATTGTTGTTTAGTGGGTATTTTAATCTGGTTAGTAGGTATTATAACCTGGTGAGACGGTGGGTATAAGTCCCTCGTTAGTACTCTCACCTCGCAGCACTCCTCTAATGATCTTCTTAAAAAATTACAATCCATCGTGACAAATGTTTACAAAATATAAAAGGATAGGATTTGTTTCTCAATTTTCTTTACTCAAACAAAAATAAAAAAAGTTTGCCAATTAGTGAGTCACATAGTTTCCTCGTGACCTGTTACTGGATACAATGATTTACTTTTGTAATCAGAGCGCTGAAAAAAAAGGTGTCGCGGGGCACCCGGTAGGAACGTAAGCGGGACAACCGGTAGAAAAGAAAAGAAAATATAAATTATAGAATCACACTGCTAAAAGTATACGATGCTTACTACTTATACATTGCGGAGTTAGAAAAGAGACAAAATTTAAAGTAACTAATTTATTTGTAGTTAGCGGAGTTAAAGCAAAATTAAAAGAAAAACATTTTTTTATAATTGAAGCGAGCGTCTTGCAATAAATATAAATAGAATATTGAGAAAACAGTTAATCATGATGAGTTGATGGTTAAATAGGAGGCTTGTAGTATTGAGCCGGGTATTGAGGACACAGGACTGTTCACTTTGACTCAAATATTATAAAATGTATCACTTCACTACTCAAAAACTTCTGCTTGTATCAGGTTGTAATTTTACATGCCTGTTTCAATTGAACTTTAGACGATGTGTATGAAGTTTTTTTTTTAGAATTGTTACGTTAGAAAGATCAAAATAAGATATTGGTAAAAACGTTGTTATATCTATTAAACGTATATATGTATAGGTCCTTTTTTAATTTTTTTTTAGCAATTTTTAATATTTCATAACGGTGTCGGTATTGATTTTACTAAAAAAATGTATTTAAAGAGTTGTTTGTCCGTTGAATAGACGACGTTAGCATTTTTACACGCTTTTAATTAACTTGACTTGTATTTGTATGTCCGCGGCGAATCTTGTAACGTAAATTTGACGGACTTCCCGACTACCTAGAAAGCTGAAACTTGCACAGATTATGTATTTCCGATGACAATACAATAATCAGTAATTAGTTTTCTAAATTATTAGTATTAGTCGATAAATAGCCAGATATCTGAGAAATGTTGGCGGTCAAATTCAAAATCAATTGTAAACAAACACGACCAGTGACAGCTTAGGGAGGTTTTATTTTAATAAAATATTTAATGTTTATATTTACAAAACCATAATTATAACCTGTGCAGCTGAAACATTCTATTACATAATAAATAATAATAATAATAATAAATCAAGGCAAACTGCTCCTGGAGTGTTTAGGCCTGCCAAATGGTTTACACAAATTATGAATACGTGTATACTTTATTAAATTAAAAATTTACAATTTGTGTTACTGAGAGACACCTAGGAATGTGCCACGCAAGCGTGACACATAGGAACTGTTCCAACACCAGACAAACGTCACAAAGATGTTGGCTCGGCAAAACACCATGTCCTCATCGTTTTCGTCGCTACCGACTCATCAGGGGCCCGACGATGCCCACCCAACTCTGGACCTATAATCGGCTCAAGAAGATAAGATATAGGAATTATCAGAGACGAGCGTGCTCTCACACCGCCATTCTTGCTTGGCTGGCAAAACACATCTGCAATGTAATACCGTGATTTTGCTCACTGCAATATGGTTTACAATTTGTGTTACTGAGAGACACCTAGGGATGTGCCACGCAAGCGTGACACATAGGAACTGTTCCAACACCAGACAAACGT
>KZ651846.1:194003-204330 GCA_001010745.2 Gerris buenoi
ATTAAGGCCGGGCCACACCTGTCCGCACCTTGTCCGCACCGTGCCCGCGCCGTGTGACGGCCGTGTGTTGGACAACACTCGGTAAGGAATAAACCTAAGAAATGTTAGGCATGGTCCACACCTCTCCGCACCGACATTTTATTTGTTTTGTTGTGACTATTCCATTTGGCTGGGAGAAATTATTAAGGATTGATAGTTACACTTATAAATAAAGGTAAATGAATATTAAATGTGTGAGTGAATGACGAATGAAATTAAATTAAGTGGAGATTAAAGAATAAAATTAAATATAAAAATTATGTGACGAGAAGATCTCTAGGTCACTGCCTCTTCAGGCGACGAGGTGGGTTATCTGGAATAAATTGGGATGCAAGGAGTTTAATTAGAGGATTAGGGTGATTATGTAGAGATTCGTGGAGTGTGTGATATCGGGTTACGGATAGGTCTCGGACTAAACAAAAATTGAGATTGTTGCGGAGAGTGAGGTTGGAGACGTAGAAGGGGTTATCTGTGCGATTTTACCAAGGAACTTGGATTGGAGAGTTTGGATTTGACGGATGTTGGAAGGCTTATGGTGGACCCTATACTTCTAGACTATAAGGTCCAAGCTGGTTTTAAGACTACATTGCAAATACGAAGTTTATTATTTTAGGTAAGATTAGACATACGATCTAGAAGACGAAGCAGCAACTTTTACCGTCTTGAAATGTCCGTATGCTTTGTTTTTATATGATGTTGCCATGTGAGTCATCTATCGAGGGAATGCCTAGGTAACGGACTGTGTTAGATTGAGGAATAAACTTGATTAAGAATGACTGGAGGACAGGTGCCATGACGAAGAGTAAAAGTGAATTGAACACTTTTGTTTTCGTTAATTCATAACCTCCATTTCCTTGGGGTGGCTTGAGAAGGTGGCTTAAGGTGACATTAGATAGCGGTTTGAGAGTTTTCGAGGACTGTTAAGCCTCGTACACACCAAACGCGCATTCGCAAACAACTGCAAACACTACGTCCACACCGGACTCGCATTCTTGACAAACAGGTGTTTGCAAACGTTTGTCCGTGTTCCTATTTATTTTTCATTATTTTCTCTATACAATACTCCTCATAAGTACTAAAAAAATATTGCACTTGAATTTTACTTTGTACAATGGTTCTATAAAAACGCGGTATAAGCGCCGGCTTATTTATTATTATTTGCGAGTTATTAAAAAAAGACAAAAGTAAAAGAAGACGAAGATTCTGGATATCAAATTTTGGACATCTTTATCAAGGCAGTTGATAAAGATAAATAAAAATAACTTTAATTTTTAGACAATTTTTTTCTCCTCCATNGAATCTAAAGGCAAACCCGAGGACCATTCTAAAAGCAGACCTAGGTTCTCCTAGGGAGACATACACACAAACCTTTTAAACTTTTGTAGGGCGGATTAATAATTAGAACCAAGAGGGGGTGTTAAAGTATATAAGTGCCGAATGTTTATTAGCCAAACCTATTTTTGACTGAAATAAAGAAGTTTAAAGTGTTTATTGCCTAACCAAACTAGGATTATTGGTTGTTTTTTTTTTTTTGATTTTTAAATTAATTTACTCTCTTAAATAAATAATTATTTTTTAAAAAAATCGTTTTTAAATCGATTAGAGGTAAATTTAGTGAACTTATAATAAAACTAATTATAAAGATAGAGATAAAATACATTTTATGAATTCAATTATGAAAAAAAAAATTGCTTTATCATCATGATAGAAGTTTTTTTGTAACTTTGTTATTTTTTATGCATTACTTTAAAGTCGTTTCAATGAAAATTGATAATATTAGATCTTAAATAAATTGTAATTTATATGTATTATTATTTCTTCTAAAAATATCTATGTACCTTTTAATTGAAATATAATCTTACCATTGCTATAATAATAATAATTTTAAAAGAACCGAATGACGAAGATTAAATTTTCTATTCACTCATTTGTTTTGGAATTTTAACAATGATAAAATTGACTAAGAAAAGAAAAAGTCTGCCACTTATTGTCATGTAAGATGATTAAACGACCTAATATTCGATTTGGCTCACAGGTTTTTTTCAAGTATTATAAAATTAATTTTTAGAATGATGAATATTTTCGGCCTGAACATTCTAAATAGCATTTTTGGAATGCAAAGCATCAATATTATATAATTTAATACATTGAGCGATGTTCTNTGTTTATTGCCTAACCAAACTAGGATTAAACATTGATTTTTTTTATCTTATTTTTTAAAAATAATTATTTTACCTAATTGATTTTTTTTTTTTTTTTTTTTTTTTGATTTTTAATAAAGAAGTTAATGCAAATATACACACCTATAACTTTTGAACCGTTTTTTTAATACGAATAAAAACCTTTTATTGCACTTTTTATAGTCTAAACGCTATACAGAGTGAAGATTAAGAGCGCCAGTGGAGAAGATATCAATAAAATAATAAACAACTGGAAAGCCTCTCCACAGAATAATGTTAACGGTTTTTTTGTCTTTCATGTGACCACGTAGGGTTTTTTCTTTACATCTTACCGGCACTGATGATGGCCGAGAGGCCGAAAGCTATATAGTTTTGAGAAATAAACATTATTCTGTGGAGAGGCTTTCCAGTTGTTCAATATTCTATAGCTACACAGAGTATTCCGAAGTCTCTAGCTCTAACAGTATCCAAAGCGTCAATGTTTTAGATTTTTGAACACCACATTTTTATTTTTACTCTACTATATACGAGTATAACAGTGATTTTAAAAAAGAAAATAAAAAATAAATGTTTTCTTTAATTTGTTTTTAAAAAATAAAGGGGAACACTAAAATCTCAATTTATTTAGGACACATGGCACCATGATAAATTGGAACTAAAATGAAACTAATATGACGTCCTTTCCTTTCATTTAACACCCCCCATAACGCATATATATTTCTGATAACAACATTTTCTATCACTTGTTTTTGAGGGGCTTCACTAAAATTCTTATTTTGAGCATTTTTGGAGATACAGATGCTTTAACGAATTAGAAAATTATAAGGGTCCTCGGATTTGACTTTAGATTCTAAAAAGAAACATAGAAAGGAATTTGTAATGTCACACGTGTCGAGGATTCTAAGGATTCTTACAAACAAAAATCATTAGATTGCAAGAATCCTTAGAATCCTTGACACGTGTGACAATTACAAATTAATTTCTGTTTCTTTTTAGAATCTAAAGGCAAACCCGAGGACCATTCTAAAAAGAAACAGAAAGGAATTTGTAATTGTAACACGTGTCAAGGATTCTAAGGATTCTTTCAANAGTTGATAAAGATAAATAAAAATAACTTTAATTTTTAGACAATTTTTTTCTCCTCCATCATCCCTTATTTTCGATTATTATTGCAACAAAAATAAAACACCAAAACATAAAGAAATTTTATAAAAATAGTAATATGTTCTTTTAGTGAAAAAATACAAATATCAATGTAATATTTAGTCTTGCGGGCCCATAGGAGGCTAGTACCCCATAGGGTGTGCCTTTAGTAATAAGCTTGAAAACAATATAATTATTATTTAAGCAAATTAATTGTATGACACATTTTTGAATTTTTATGTCATCTATATATATCTATATCTATATATATTTATTTAATCTGGTATTTTTTTAAATTTATATATTCACATCAGCACCTCTATTTTTAATTTCTATTTATTAATTAGTNTCACTTGTTTTTGAGGGGCTTCACTAAAATTCTTATTTTGAGCATTTTTGGAGATACAGATGCTTTAACGAATTAGAAAATTATAAGGGTCCTCGGATTTGACTTTAGATTCTAAAAAGAAACATAGAAAGGAATTTGTAATGTCACACGTGTCGAGGATTCTAAGGATTCTTACAAACAAAAATCATTAGATTGCAAGAATCCTTAGAATCCTTGACACGTGTGACAATTACAAATTAATTTCTGTTTCTTTTTAGAATCTAAAGGCAAACCCGAGGACCATTCTAAAAAGAAACAGAAAGGAATTTGTAATTGTCACACGTGTCAAGGATTCTAAGGATTCTTTCAAACAAAGGTCGTTATTTCTGTCAATTTAATAATGTTAAAAATTATATTAATTAATAATGATAATTCCGATTTCATTTAATGTATTGTGAACGAGAAAAATCAGTGAATTAAACGTTGTTTTTTTATATTTCGGCGGAAGCCGAGGTGTGTATACATCACTGAGTGCTCTACTCCCCCCTTAGGGTTTTTAATGGATCGTAAAATGTTTCATGAGGGAAGGGTCCCTAGAGGCCAAGCCTTTTTATTCTGTTAAGCAGTAATGTATCGGGCATACCCCTCCAGAAAAATACTCGGCTAAAAAACGCAATGGTTATTTTTTCACCCTTAAAAACTCATTTCTTTTTGTTTTTCCTTTTATTTTTCTTTCCTGTGTTAGAGAGGGGTGAGGGTGAGATTCAGCTGCTATAACAAAAAAAATTTAATATCAATAATGAATTATATTAAAATAATCGGAGATATTGCACAAATTTGCTTGTTTACACAATTTAAATTAAATTTCAGTAGTTAATTAGATGAATTATTTTTTAACGTTTATTCCTATATTTAGAATTAACGAGGAGGCATTCAACTATTTTGTTTTAAAGTAGAAATACTTTCGTGATAAGCGTTTCTTTCTTTATTATATTTAAATTTAACAAATAAATTGGAAATAAGAAAATCAAAGTAGAAATACTTCCGTGATAATGAGACAGAGTCCTCTCTCTAGATGCTGCGACATCTACTGAGGACTCTCACCACACAATATTGTTTATTGTATCATTAACTGGTTGTTATTAAGTTATTTTATTTTTGTATTATCTTAATGTATTTATTTCATTTTGTGGTGGAATAAAGAATATATATTATTATTATTATTATATAAGCCTTTCTTTCTTTATTATATATATATTAATATGTATTTAAAAAATAAATTGAAAAGAAGAAAATCAAACAAGTATCAAAGACTAGAAGTAGGTATTTGTATATTACGAAGAAATAGGTGTCATAAAAACTACAAATGCCAAAAATTAAACTGTACTTTGTAGTTACAGTATAGTCCGTGCCGCTGATAGCAATCAGTATCTGAGACAAAAATGAACAAAACAAAAACATTCCGGTCAAGTCTCTGACTCCGAACGCTGCGCGCGCAACCAGTTTCCACTATGGCCACCCTGTTTTAAGCACACTGTTTAATTCTCACGCTTATTTATTGAGACTAAACATAATTCAGAACCAGCGTGCACTGTGGCCGTTCCATTATAAATGTACTCCGGGGCCAAAAATGAAATTTTAGGGCTTCCCCCACTCTAATTTAGTAAGGAGATCTGAGGAGTAAGCCTATAGATAAGTCCTTGTTTAATTATGATTAGTGGGATGCATTTTGATTTTCTTCCTAGTTAAATTTGCTGCACGTGGTAATAATTATTATTTCGGTCGAACAGCACGTGAAGGGCTTAGTGCCTAGGCAACCAAAGAGCTTATACATGTTCAACTATACATATAATAGATGATAAGGGGATAGTGTGTCGCTCCAGCAGCTACATAAACCTTATTATTGGCCTTAATTTGCGGCACGTAGTAATAATAATAATAATTATATTTGGTAGAACACCACATAAAGGGCTTAGTGCCTTGGCCAACCAAAGGGCCTATACATTTACAACTATACATTTAATAAATGGCACAGGGTTAGTGTGTCGCTTCTGCAGCTGCATAAACCTTATTATTGACCTAAATTTGCGGCACGTGTTGAACCAAATTCGTGTTACTCAGAACATTAGTCTATTGTATCCACGAGGTTGTATCATTAAAATTTGAAACTTACCTAATTGTCATTTGAGTTTTCTTAAAACAATAAAAATGAAGCAGAATTTTTCATTTCTTTCTACTACTAATGACACAGAATTTATATTTTAAACTTGGGTTTACTTAAAGTTAGGGTGCCAATAGGGAAAAAAGTAACTTATACACACTCTTTCCAAACCTTCTTGTATGGCATGTTTAGACCAATTCTGACACCGTTTTCCTCTTAGTCCAGGAGATAGCGTGCAAAAAAGTGTGTGACTAACATCAAGCTAGAATTTTGTATACAAGTCAATTATTTAGCGCCTTTTAAGAATATGTGGTCGGCTAAGTTCGTCTGCGGCACATAGCTTGGCAGTAGGCGTTTGAAAAAAAAAAACCCGTGGAGAGCGGCCATGTCTCACCAATTATGGTGGACAATGTGATTTTCATGATCCTGAGTACAGAATTAGTTAGTAGACTGAAAATCAAGTTGATGTTAGTTTGTCCTTTGACAGGTAACTACGTTTATTTGTAGTAATATTGGAATAACAAAACTATCAAGTGTGATATTAACATCGACATGATTTTTGGTCTACTAACAAATTTAGTACTCAAGATCATGAAAATCATAATGTCCACCATAATTGGAAGGGCATGGCCGCTCTCCGCCATTTTGTTTTTTCCAAACGCCTACTACCAAGCTATGTCCCGCAGGTGAACTTAGCCGACCACATATTCTTAAAAGGCGCTAAAAGATTGACTTGTATACAAAATTCTAGCTTGATGTTAGTCACACACTTTTTTGCACGCTATCTCCTGGACTATCTGTGGTTTTTTTTAATTTGAACCCTATAATTTTGACGCGTCAGACTGAAAAATCGGAAAAAGTTCTNGCTATGTGATCGATCTGAAAAACGAATTCATTATATCTGCATCAGGTATTTGACTTTCTTAAGGCCAGGCCACACCTGTACGCACCGTGTCCGCACCGTACCCGCGCCGTGTGACAGCCGTGTGTATGACAACACTCGGTAAGGAATAAACCTAAGGAAATGTTAGGCATGGTCCACACCTCTCCGCACCGACATTTTATTTGTTTTGTTTACTTTTTGACATTTTCTTAGTTGTCCAACACACGGCCGTCATACGGTGCGGGCACGGTGCGGACAGGTGTGGCCCGGCCTTTATGACGTGTTTTAAAAGTTATTTTTGTCTCTTGTTTTGCCTCGGTCCTTAGAAAATATCCTGTCAGATATATGTCAAATATGGATGAAGTATAAACTTTATCCATATTCATAAATGAAATGTGAAATTTCACATTTCAGCAACTACATGAGAACTACACATGCTATCTATTTTCCATAGAACGGCAAATTTCGAAGTTTTTCTTAAATATTTACAGCGTTGTGCTACCGAGGTTGTTGAAGGTAACGACAACATTTTGGTCGTTCTTAAGAACTTCATTTCTTTTATACCTCCGATTTCAATAATTCCTTTTTTTGATTTAATTAATTTAAATATTGCGACTACATTTAATTAAAGTTAAGGCCGGGCCACACCTGTCCGCACCTTGTCCGCACCGTGCCCGCGCCGTGTGACGGCCGTGTGTAGGACAACACTCGGTAAGGAATAAACCTAAGAAATGTTAGGCATGGTCCACACCTCTCCGCACCGACATTTTATTTGTTTTGTTTACTTTTTGACATTTCCCTAGTTGTCCAACACACGGCCGTCATACGGTGCGGGCACGGTGCGGAAAGGTGTGGCCCGGCCTTTATAAGCAATAAAGATGACATACGTTTTAAATTGACCTGTTACACATGATGTCAGAAACTGTCCATTGATAGTACTCGCGGAATTACGGAGACATGAATATTACATTTTATTACCTAATTGATGTTTAATAGGTCACGAGGCCACTGTCTTTTTAGGCATTGAGGAGGGTTACCTGGCATGAATGGTAATGTTAGGTTGTGGATAAAAGTATTAGGATGATGGGAAATTGAGTCATGGAATGAATTGTATCGGGGGATGGCTAGGTCGCGAACAAATGGAACTTTGAGGTCATTGTAAAGGGTAAAGTTGGAAACATAGATAGAAGCGTTAATTATTCTTCTAAGAATTGTGGATTGAAGGGATTAGATAAGGTAGGAGTTGGAACGCTTGGTGCATCCCCAGATTTCAATAACATATGACAAAGTTTTGTGTGGTGTATGCCCATGTTAATTACCTATCCAGGTGTAAATCAAGGTAGCTGAAAGGAATGGAGTGAGTGATAGGAATTTGATTCAGAGTCACCGGTTCGTTATTACCCCGTGTCTTACACTGATTGTGACGTGTACGCTTTTCATTTCATTGATTTATATTGTACATTTTCTTAGCCATGTTTCTAGGAGTAAGAGGTGTTCCTTACTTTATCAGAAGCTGCTGCAGGAGATATATTTTATGATAATATGTATTTATCGTCAGCAAAAGATGTACGAGTTAAAGAAGGATCCTCAGGGATGTCAGGTGTGAAAATAGAATATAGGATTGGACCTAGGATACTTCCTTGGTGTTCACCTGCTTTTACAGGGAAAATTGAGGAATTAGAAAGGTTGATGATACATGGAAGTTACATTTTTCAAAGAATGATTTTAGGATTAAGCCCTTGAGTTTCCAAAGTAGACCTGCGTGCCAAACCTTGTCTAAAGCTTGAGCTTCATAGAAGAAGACCACCGAGCAATACTTTTTCTGCTCAACGGAGGAAGATATTACATCTATGACTCTGTGGCACTGCTAGTTGGTAGAATGGAGGGATCGAAAGCAAATTTGATGATTTGGAAGAATTTTCAGGATGTTATAATTGGATTAATTGTAGGAAGAAGTATCTTTTCAAGGATTTTTCCCATTAAGGGAAGGATACTGAAATGACGGTAGGAAGTAGGTAGGTTTATGAAGTATTATTATCTTGGCGAATTTTCATAAGGTCAAAAATTCCAAGATAGAAATCCGTTTTAGTATACATGAATAAATTATCTATTTAGCAAAATTATGAATTACGTTTAGACTACGTTCTCACTCCATCCAAATTAGATGAGTAGTGTTAAAAACATAACTTTTTGTTTGTGCGAAACTTATATGAGCCCAACAGCGGGCTAATTGCCCGCTATTGCCGCTATTGCCTTCCATCCTTCCTAATATTGAGCGACACAGACAGATAAGAAAAACCATTAATGTTCTGTGAAACGGATTACTGTCTTTGGTGGCAATTTAACCTAAAAAGATGGTTAATTAAAGCACAACCAGTGCAGAGCGGTGTGGTTCATGAACATATAACTAGGCACATATACTAGATGAACATATAACTAGGCACATATACTAGATACAAGTGAAAAGTATGGAATGGAAGGGGGTATTATAGATAGAGAGAATGTATGTATATATATATTGATAGTGGTACCTTGGCGGTTGTTATAGAGTGGCGGCGGTAGTTTTGAGTAGACAGAGTCCCAGTGATTCGGCGGGTACATCCAAACGCAGTCTGACTGGTGGCTAATATTGTCACTAGGATGAGATGAGTTTGTCCTTTGATCGCGGGAGGTATTTTATACCTCCGCATCGTTTCAATCTTTCACGTCCCTTTCTAACTCGGTACTAACGTAAACATTCTCTCACACGTATAAAATTAGCCAGTCTTGGAATTTTTGAAATCGGAGACATAATAAATGCTCGTTCTTAGATACTTTAATAAATTTTGACTTTTAAATAAATAATAAGAATAAGATAACAATATTGAGAGTAGCGTGTAAAACCCCATTACATAATATTTGTAATTTATAAATATCAATTGATCTGAATTACGATTGATAAATTTCCAATTATAACCTTTTTAAAAAAATGTAATAACGTTGGAACAAGGAGGATGATTTTTTTTTNTTTGAACCCTATAAATCAACATTTTAATATTGTCTGACGCAGAACTTTTTCAGATTTGCCAGTCTGACGCGTCAAAATTTTAGGGTTCAAATAAAAAAATAAAAAAACGCCCCAAAACTAAAAAAAGCCACAGAGGAAATCGGTGTCAGATTTGGCCTAAACAAGCTATATAAAAAGGTTTGGAAAGAGTATGTATAAGTTACTTTTTTCCCTATTGGCACCCTAACTTTAAGTAAACCCAAGTTTAAAATATAAAACAAAAAACTATAAGACGTCAAATAATCAAATGAGTAAAAAAAAGTAACAAGTCAAATAACAAAACAAAGAAACAGTGTTAAAATTACCAGAGTTTAGTTAAAAATGAAAACAAAATTAACAAATAATAAAATAACAGTAAAACAAAAGATACCAACGCCACCAACGCTCTTTTTTCTAATATCTTTTTTTGTTAATTTTGTTTTCATTTTTAACTAAACTCTGGTAATTTTAACACTGTTTCTTTGTTTTGTTATTTGACTTGTTACTTTTTTTTTTTTTTTTTTTTTTTTTTTTTTTTTTTTTTTTTTTTTTTTTTTTTTTTTTTTTT
>KZ651846.1:229940-249471 GCA_001010745.2 Gerris buenoi
ATATATTCTCTAGAACTTAACTTTTTATCTCATTTTCAATTTAATCTAAAAAAAAGTAAAAAATCCCAAACTTGCACTCATTAGGAAAAAAGTTTGTAATTAAAAAAAATTGTTTTAAAACTTCCTTTTATTTTTTAATCGATAAAAAGAACCCTTTTTCGTTAAACTTAATATCTTGAGAAACACATCAGGCGAAAAAAAGAAAAAGAAAGCGCTACAATTCTAGTGCCCTCTCTTTCTGGTCGGTTATCTCAAAGTTTTCTCAAAGTCAGGAAAACTATTATGAGGGGGGGGGGGCTAGTTTAAGTCGGAATGGATGGAGTGAAACTTTAGGCCCCACGTGGTCTGTCTTATTTTCTATAGAAAGATCCCCCCTCTCCCCACAACATCGTTGTGTCTTAATTCTTTCTTATTCTAGTTTTTCTCCCTAGAGCTCCAAGCAGCCCCCTAGTGAATCTTTTTTTTCTCTCAGGCTCTCCACCCCTCCACCCAGTTTTTCCTCCTCCCCTCCACTTTTCTACCGTAGAAAGCGAGTGAAAATCACGTAGTTTTAGGGGGCTTTTCCCTTGGAAGCCACATTGCTACGTGATTTGGACCTCTAAAACTCCTCTACCATTTACAAAGAACCTGAGAAACCATTGAAGGTTGTAGCAGGGGAGAGGGAGCGGAGGGAATAGGTAAGAAACAATTTTAGGAAGAGGAAACCTAAAATTAAAATTTATTATGGAGTATGCTATCTGTTGCGTTAAAATCACCTTAAACGTTCCAAATTGCATGGGCGATCCTTAAATCACCCATGAACTTTGGAACGGTAATTAAATTTCTTTTAATTTCCAACTTTTTCTTCCAAACTTTCTTAAGATGTAAAAAGAATATTGATCATTCTGATTTTTTGTCACCGAATTCAAAAATTCCTAGAAAAAAATTAGTTTCATATATCAGGGAATATTGTTGGTCATGTGTCCATCCATGACTGAGATGATAGTCTTCACTGAAAAGAGGAAGCTTGTGGATGTGGATATACGCCTTACTAGAGGTTGAAGGCCAGAGGTGATGGATGAACTATCCAAAAAGGTAGTAATATGCTCAGACAGTTAAGCAGCACTTCAAGCACTTGATGCCCAAAGTGATGAGTCAGCGCTAGTTAAGAAGTGCCAAGATGCATTAGAACTGCTTGCTCAGGAAAATGAGGTCACTCTGCCAAAATGCTACTGCCAGACCTAAACAAAAGAAAAACCAGATGGCTTATGGGACTGAGTAGACCCAACCTGAGAAATATGGTTACAGCCTCAACTGGACACTGCCCAGACATCAGGACCACACCTGTCCAGTGTGTGATTATAAAGTGGATAGGGCCAACCACTTTGTGGGAGCATGTGAAGGTTTTGGTTTACTGCACTTTCATGTATTAGGAGCAGTGGAAATCAAGGAAGAGGAAATTTTTACACTTAAATGGCAAGACATTCTCTCCTTTGTAGCCCAAAGTAGGAAATTTGAGGGTAAGACTGAGGTAGTTTGATGGGTGTGAGGTCAGGGGTTGGCAAAAAAACCCCAAATGCGGTCTATCTGCTAGGCTTGACCTCTCCAACCCTTAATACTACTACTACTAGTGACGTTTAACATTTTTAATAATCACCATTATCCTAAAAACTCGTTTGATTTTATTGAAATTCAGGTGGTTGGTCCTGCTTAGCCTATAGGTAATATTTCTCATTTCTTTCTTTTCTGCTTGCGACCTCACCTTTATTGACACTAAAAAGAACGTCTCCGATTTCAAACTAATTATGATGGTTTGTGTTTGATTACCACGGGGGTTAAAATTAGCCCTTAGATGATCCAACATTCATTTTAACCGTTATCAAATAATAAATATTGAATAAAAATAATTTTTACCCTACTGGGAATCGTAACTAGGGTAAACAACTATACTTCTAATGCCCCGTCGTATAAAATTATAAACCACTTATATGACTATTAGTCCATTGTGTAACACTAATTGACTTACTACTATAATTTCCCTAAAATTTGAGTTTTAATATTTTTTTAAATGACATAAAAATATTAATAATAAACAGTATTTTGTTGTAAAAGTTTTCCAATTTTGTTGAATTTAGGCCTTAAATATAGAAAAAAAATTGACTGGAAGTTCTTCCCCCCCCCCCACGCATCCCAACCCGTAAGAAAACGAAGTAAACTAATATGTTTCTGGAGAATCGAAAAATATTGTTAGGAATCGAGTATGTGGTCTAGTAGAAGTAGAAGTAAGGTCCTAGTGCTAGTGCTAGACGGGTCGGACAAACCACTTGTCCGACCTAGCAATTAGGCCATCACTTAGACCCTTTTACTATATAGAGTGGTAGAGAGTTTCAGCCACTTCACACATCATACCTCTATACATTGTACCGCCGAAGCGAGTATAACGTGATCAATATTGAGCCATATAAATCAGAGTGTCACGGCCAGGAATCGAACCCACAATCGAACTGCTCATGATTCAGTGATGGCCGAGCAGACGTGGTAAGTAATTTAACCCACACGGTCACTCTGGCTCTCAAATAATAGGTCTAAATCTGACCCAAATTTTAGAATGAAACTGCTCTCCGTTTCTTCGATGTGCAGGTCCAATCCCCACTCAGAGTACTGTCTCTTTTCTTTAATTTATTCAGAGTACCAATATATTAACTTTACATATTTTGCTTGTAAGCTTACCTAAGGTATCAGAAGCTGTGTGGTCGTTTTGAAGAACGAACATTTTTTTGTCTCCTTTTACAGAAATCCATAACTGACATCAGAGATTATTTTTCCTTCCGTGTCTGTCCATCGGCCTGTCGGAATAACAATGGCTCTATTTTTGCGAACCATCATAATATAAAAACTACTCGTCCGATTTTAATGAAATTTAGATGGTAGGTCATTATTAGCACATAGATGGTCCAACCTTCTGCGCCCATTTGTTTCTTTTCCGTGCTATACTCTACTTTCAACTACACATCTTTCATGATGAGTTACTTTCACACATCTGAGAAAAAAAACAGTTGAGGATCTTATCAAAACCGTTTAATACACACTTTACTGGCACACGGTATATTAATAATTTATGACTTACTTTAAAATAAAAACGGTGATAACTGCAAATTTTATAGAAAAAAAGTTCATTTCTTTTCAATATGACTAAAGCTTAATCGCTCTATATTAATTATTTATTTCATTAAAGAGAAACTTGTCACGCATTTTCTTTTAACCAGATAAAAAGAAAAAAATTATATTCATTTTAAAAAACAAAATAAATTGAAATATAATTATAACATAACATGTAAAATAAGTGAACTGATAGTATCATATTCTGATGATATCAGTTCATTAATTTCACTTTGATAAAGATAGAAAAAAGCTGATGATGTTTTTAATAATATTTTTATTTATTTATTTATTTTTTTTTCAATTTCAAATTGTTAACTAATATTTTAGAACAGCTGGTGAGAATCTGGTGATAATAGGTTTGGACTTAGATGGGGAGAGAGGTGACGTACATCGCGTGACTTATTCCACGCCTTTCTTATCTCTTTAATTCAGACTACCTATATACCATTATATATATANATAAGTATAAAGAGTAAACTGAGGAAATCAAGTTACATGAATGTTTTGTTAGGGTTCTCTGTTTAGGACATTTGAAACTAAGGTGTCACATATCTTATTTTGTCCCTATACAAGGTTATATATATATATATATATAAACATATATATGTATATTATAATTTAATCTTATCTAAAACAATGGAAGGCTATGATTAAATTCAGTTAACACTCTCTCAATGTGATAGTGCACATCACTTACTTTTAATTCATTGATGCGAGCTTAGCGACTCGCAGACATACTGCCAAAGCTCATATGATTTTAAATGTAAGGATGAAATAATAAATAAATATGTAGACTTAAAGCTATAACCTTTATAAAATAACAATACGAATATTTGTCAATGAATATGTCAGGTAAATTAGTATAGATTTGTCTAATTGACATAGTAGATGGATCTTAATGTGTGAAATTATATATGAAACATTAATCCGTGATGATTATGATTATCATATGGTTTTGCTAGAAACGCTGTTCATCATATTTAGAAATTTGTATCGGCGAAATATAGTACTACAATGAAAAGTGAAAACCAATCTTCCTCTTATTAAATTTTAACTTCCTAGCATGATATTTAAGAACGTCACATTTCTCATGTCGTTTATCGAAACTTCAGCCCGCCTATTGTCAAAATATTGTACTATAAATGAAAACCTATCGACCTCCCCTTAAATCCTTAAATCCTATTCCTGGCACGTTAAATTAAGCTTAACATTTTTTGCATGTCCTCCTCTGCGAGACGGTAACCTTTTTTTGTACCCAAGAGCTGAGACATATATCGATGTTTGTTCAAAGGAAACAAAAAAGTCTGCTAATTAATTATAGTTAAACATAGCTTTCCTCGCATCCTATCACGTATTTGCCGGCTGTTATGCTTTAAAAATACAATATTTTTTCTCTCCAATTCTTTAAATGGATGTTAATAATGTTTTTTACACGAAAAAATATACGTATAAAGTTAGGATCATTTAACATCCGCAGACGGTTTAAATTAATTTGAAAGATATAGGTGTAAATGAAGTGTTATATTTTTCTCTTTTACCGTGATCTTAAAATTGAAAAATAGTTAACGCTGTTAGACGTTTTTTCTTAATGTATTTCAATTGTATTTTACTTTTTCTATTCTGCCAGCTACACAACTTCTTTATATATTCCACCTTCTTTCAAATTTAATCTCCTATTTTACTTGATTCTAATTCGACGCTATTATTAGGGAACTTTTTTTTTTTTTTTTTTTATTTAAATACTTGTAATCTCAGTTGCTTTATGTATTGCAAAATAANGTCGCTGAGCGTTAGTCACTGGCACAAAATTATAAGAGTTTGCATATTCTCCTAGTGCCGAGTTGCGATAGTCGCCCAGCGACAGCGATTATCGCTGGATTCGCGTCTTGGAAAACTTACCTTTAGACTCAAAAACCCACAATTCAGGAATGAATTCCTACAACAGTACATTACGCGTCTAGTGTGGAAAGTAGCATTTTGCATGCGAGTGTGGAGTTTACACCCGAGCAACAGAGAGGGTAAGGAAACCACACGAGCAAAGCAAAATGCCGTTTTCGCTCGAATTGCGTACCGTACTTTATCTACCTACGACTGTTGGATTTTATTAATAAATACAGAAAAAAAACTTCCTGCATGTAAGTTCGCATTTCTCGTTTGATAAATATTACATTAATCTATTAGTTGTATTTTGTGCCGAATCAATTATTTTAGGAGGAGTATTATTCTCCTCATTTCCGTCAAAATGACTCATTGTTTTTCACTAAGAACTCTAAATAAACAGTTACTTTGATGAAAAAAAAAGAGAAAAAAAGCTAATTAGTATTGTTAAATGTAAACATACTCCTCCAAAAATTCCTTTTTTCCGCACTAGGACAGAAAAAAAGAATTATGAACGCGCATGCGCAATGAATACATCTACGAAAAGAATCCCTTTCTACGCATCTAAACAGAGATAATGATTATATTGTGTATCAATCGTAGATAAAGGGTTTTTTTTTTTTTTTAATTTATTCAAAATTCCAGTCCAATGGTCTTTAGATATAACAAGGTAACGAATAATCTATTTCTTCTTTGTCAGTTATTAACAGTAATTACCGACAACTTAAAGTGAACCATATTTTTAAAGGCGATATCTAAATAGCATTAAGCAATTACGCCGGTACTGTCCAATATAGTGTCAATATTATAAGTAAATGTGCAATGTTGTAGGCACATAGGAGAGTGCAAGTCAAATACCTGCTCTTGGCTTAAATTCCATTAAACATGTAGTAAACAGACCGGTCTAGTTTCTAGTTATTGATTATCTTGCCAGTACACAATTACATAGTGATAACATACGACATGTTCACTTCATCTCCTTTATGTAATTGATATAGTGTAATAATCGTACTTAGTAAACACTTAACTACAAACAAGGTATGTCTTTCTTAAAAAAAAAGCACATGTAGCAGATAAAAATGATGGGCGCAGATAGTTAAAAATAATGAGGAACCAACAATTTACTAATTTTGACTTTCCTCTCAAAGCTCATTAAAATTGGACGAGTAGTTTTTAATATGTTGATTCGTAAAAATTGAACGACGGACTGACAGACCGACAGACAGACAACGGATGTATGAAATATTATGTTACCTCCTAAGCATTATAATTATCTATCTTGAGCACAGCTGTTTGTATTATAGTATTTAAAAGGAATTATTAGGATGTCGAGGATAAGATTTTCCGGTTTTACAGTTATTAGGTATTTATGTAAAGGGACGTCAGAGGCTTGTAACCATCATCTATTACAGTTAAGTCAAGCTAACCACACTAAGGACTGAGGGTGTGTTTCACAGAGACTCTGCAAAACTATAGGGCTAAAGTTTATATAGAACTCAGAGAGAGTCCCATTAGAATTCTCTCTGTTTACATGGGGGTAAACATTCATTACCGGCCCCGCGGACCCAGACCGAAATTCGCTTTGCTTTACCCTTCTCCAAACTCCTTTGATCCTGGCAGACGAGGAGTATGGTGTCTTAGAAACGCAAGGGGCCCTTAAATTGTTAGGAGTGTCCTTCGCTTGGGGAATATTAGATCACAAAACTTGCACTAGAGCCCCTACGAATTATATAAATGATAAGGGACACTTTACCAGCCCCCACTTTACTCCTACTCTTCATGTCAGTAGCGCGTTCCCCAACTATTTTAGATCAAGAGCAAACGGAGTTGTGTTAAATTTTCATTGTTGTTTGAAGATTCTTTTTTTTATATGTTTCTTTTCAAATGGCACGAAAAAATACAACGCAAACATTAACAAAAGAAACATTTCTTTTTATAGTGATTCCTACCTCTTTCTCGCTCCCTTCATCTCTCACTTACTGTATATAATTATTCACATACATTCATATTACAGTTTTAAAATTTGGTTTTTGATGTTGGATACTGAGTTTATGTGGTATGCCTGACACTTATGCATCTTCTGTGGTTCAAAAAGACTGCGCTGTTCTGCTGTGCGTAACCTGCATCTAAATGTGTGCCCAGCCTTACCTTTAAGCTTTATTTTCCAAGACACGACTCCAGCAATAGTCGCCCGGCGACTATCGCCCGGTGACTATCGCTGAGTACTCCTCTTCAGAAATGGATGTTACCGCTTACATCCAATGCGACTATTGCTGGAGTCGCGTGTAGGAAAATGTACCTTAACTCTTCTCTGCATAATCTAAAAGTACTCTAATCTAAAAGTACTTTGGAAGAAAAGTATTGGATGATATTTAGATGAAAATGTTCTTATTGCTCATTGTTGGAAGTATAATTTATTCATTTATTTATTTATTTATTTAATATTTAATGCGAGTCCTCTACAGTGTACGCACACCACAAGAGAGGCACTCTAACAATACAATAGTAGAATACAAAGTATTCCTACATTATAAGTGTAAAAACAAAAAGATTAACAAATTTAACAATCATAAAAAAACTTTACAATAAAAAACAAAAGCCAATAAATAAATATATAGAAGTAATAATAAATAATTTAAAAATTTTAACAAAGAAAAAGTGATAGAAACAGCAATCAAAGCAAGGACTAGATTTAAATTTAAAACTCCTGAACTAACTTTCTTCTAACTTATTTAGAGATAAGTGATATAAAACAGATTTGAGGGAATTTAGGGAAAGGATATTGGGACAGGAAGGAAGGAAATTACAAGCATTAACACAACGGACAATAGGTGAATGGTGAGACAACTCTCTGATGTACAAGGGACGCCCAGCACGCCTGCCAGGAGGTAAGATAATAACAGTATCCTGTACTGGAGGACAGCTTAACCTCCCAGTTAAGCAGTTGACCAGGAACAGGACATCAAAAGCTTTACGCCTTGTACTCAGAGAATGCAAACCAAACCGATCACACAGGAACTCATAATTATAATATACACGCCGATACATATACCTACGATAACATACACGAATAAAATACCTTTGCACATTCTCGATCACTCTAGACTTAGTCACGCCATAAACATTCCACACGGGAGGGACATACTCAAGACAAGGACGAACAAGGGATTTATAAAGATGGAGGAAACAGTCAAGAGATAAGCAATGAGAGATGCGACGGATCAAGCCTAGGGTGCTAAGAGCTCTCTTAGTTATAGCTTCTAGCTGCTTATCAAACTTAAGTTTAGAGTCGATAATTACCCCGAGATCACGAACTGCATCGACACGGGAGAGGAGGACAACCCCAAGGGAATAAGGATAGGCAATAACAGAAGAGGAACGGGAAAAGGAAATGGTTAGGCTTTTACCAGGATGCAGCTCCATGCAATTTTCAGAAGACCAAATATTTATAGAAGCGATGTCTTCTTGCAACAAGGCACACGAGCAGTTACCATTGGTAATGGGAAGATAGATCCTAAGATCGTCAGCAAACAGATCAAAGCAACAATGCTTGATGCTACGAGAGATATCGTTGATGAAAATGTTAAATAGAAGGGGCCCAAGGATGGAGCCTTGATGGACTCCAGAGGAAGCAAGATAGTAGGAGGAGGTAACAGGACCAAGACGTACAGAGCAGGAACGAAGGGAGAGGTAGGATTGAAACCACAAGACTAGAGAAGGATGGAGGTTGATGGATTGTAACTTATGAAGAAGAATACCATGGTCTACACGGTCAAAAGCTTTGACAAAATCAAAATAAACTGCGTCAACTTGGGTGCCATTACTGATGGAGGAACCGACCAAAGAAAGAAAGGAAACAAGGTTTGATGAAGTGGAGTGATTTGGACGGAAGCCATGTTGACGAGGATTAAGAAGTAAATCAATCTGAGGAGCTAGGGAAAGATGGATTACCCGTTCGAAGACTTTACAAAACACATTGCACAAGGAAATAGGACGATAATTAGATGCCGACAAGCGATCACCCGACTTAAAAATTGGTACAACAAGGGCAGAATTCCAAGAAGACGGAAAAACCATAGTGTCCAAGCTCAAATTAAAAATATAAGTGAGAATAGGCGCAAAATATTCCCCGCATCCTTTAACAAAGAAGGAAGGGATGGAATCATCACCACTCGTTTTAGTAGGTTTCAGAGTTTTAATAGCCTGAGAGACAACATGACAAGTGACGGATGAGACCCTAATAGGATTAACAGGAGTAGGATTAGGAGTAGGTGTGAAGGAAGAGGAAGGAACAAACACAGAACTGAAATGTTGGGCAAATAAGTTAGCAATAACAGAAGTATCAGAAGTAAGGATATTATTATGTTAAAGTTTAAGACAAGAACAAGAAACATTAGAACTTTTAAAACTATTGATATGTCGCCAAAAGTAATTACTGTTACATTTCAAATTATTGTTAATTCGTTGAATAAAAATATTATAGTCCAACTTATATTGATATTTAGTATAGGATAGGAACTATCCTATACTAAATATAGGAACTTATATTGATATAAATAGTAGGTTTGTGATAAATTGTCGACTCTGGTGATCCACAATCGGTGCCTATACTGAATCTTGGTTTAAGGGTAGCTACTTATTTAGTAAAGTGGCATCTACAGCCAAATGCACAACTTATTCTGTTGATAAAGTGACACTTCGACCCCAGTAACACTAAACCCCTTGTTGCTAACTAGCCATTTCACGAGTAATAATAACAACCAAACTTATTTGTATTAGAAGTTTGAAATTTGACGAAAACCCTCTTGTAACTTCTAGAAGAATGGGAGACCATTTCTAAAAGGTAGGAATATAGCTGTAGGAAAGACTGAGGATAAGAAATGCCGTTAAACCCCTCGACTTTTGGAGGAATATATAAAACACCAAACCACAGCAAAGCACGAATACAGCTAGTATAATATGAATTTTATTTTAAATTAGTGGCTCCTTGCTTTCTAGCGTCCTACTATTGGACGAATGGTCGTATGGGATTTGGATCTTTTTGTATTCCTAGTGTAGTCATTTATTTTTAACCAATATTTAACTTACGGACATGGTTCAAATTAATATAGGATCATCTGTAGGCTGCTTTTAATGAGACATTTAAATTTATTCAAAATCTTTGATGGGGTGCCTACTGTAATCGAAACAACAACTTATTAAAACAAAGTTGTTTTTTCGATTACAGTTGGACTGCACTTATTAATTTTTGTTCAATTTAAAATGAGCGCACACGATTGAAATTAATATAGTACATCTGTAGACTAATTTCTACCACCGTAGAAATTATATTAGAAGTACTTTTAAAGATGTTGTTGTTAATTAATATATATGTGTCCTCATGTGGAAGAGAGCAATGAAAGAATGACTTTATATGAGAAATAAAACTATTTATGATCTACCATCCCAATTTCAATCAAATCGAATCAGTAGTTTTTAGGATATGACAGTTCTGATTGAACAACAGACTGACAGACACATGCCCAAACATTTTCCCAGATTTCTGTCAATGATTTCTCGATTCGGAGTAATAAGGAAAACATAGTTCTTCAAAAAGATGACAATACTTTTGTTACCTTCAGTAAGCTCCAATGCAAAATCGTTTCAAACCAAGTCCATTTGGTAGAATTTGACAGTCCATATAAGCCAAGTTGATTTACACTCACCCACTAAAAAAAGAATATATATATTTGCGATGATTTCTCTATTAATAGAAATCCTTCTTCATTCAATAGAAATCAAGTGAAAAATATACGAAGGAAATGTGAACCTAGAATTGAGAGTTATGTCATAATGTCGAGAAGTAATAGAGATACATTGTCATGCCCTTCATTCTGTGTTGTAGATGTCCCTTGTTTGAGACTATGAAGGTCGGTCACTATGTGACCTTTTCTCCCTAAGTTGGAACTCACGTTGGCTGCCCTACAAGCAGAGTGGATTGTTCTGTCCAGTTGCAGACCCTCTCTGTTATCATATGATTCTCTAGAATGTAATACTAACCAGTGACATTATCAAACCTTATATTGAACCTTCACCTCGGCAACATTTTAACAATTGTTTTGTTTTCAAAGTAGAAACTCTTTTCGATGATAACGCATTCACTTATATCACCAGAGAGATCAAGATAACCTACTAGACTCAAAATAAATAAACGCTTTTTTAATTTACTCGCTTTTATTTTTAATTTCACTTGTTTGAGATGCTTATTTTATAATACATTTTAATGCTTACTTCACAGATGATGTATTTGCCGTGACATTGCTAGTTAAAAAATACGTGTGGTGTCGTGGGACACCCGGTGGGAACGAAGTTCCTTTGGCTTTTCATGAAATATAAATTATAAAACCACTCTACAAAGTTTATATTAACTAGTTCGCGAAAACGAAACATTTTTATGTCTCTGATTTAAAAAATTCTAAGATAAGATAGAAATCCGTTTCAGGCGTAGGGGAACATTTTTGTTTCTGTGTCTGTCTGTCGCTCAATTCGTGCGAACCATCACATCTTAAAAAAAAAATCGCCCATAATATTTATAAAATATTTATCTTAAAATAAATATTTTAATTTATTTTACTCATTCTATTTAGTCTCAGGGTGCTTAGAATCAAGCTTGCTTTACTCTACAGCAAAATCAATGTCGTGTAAAATTATATGATTTAAATGGAAATTACCTCACTTGCTTGTAATTGTTAGTTGTTGTTTACAATTGATTTTGAATTTCACCGCCATATTGTCTCTGTATTGGCTAGTACGAACTCAGAATTTTCGGTTAGAGCCTTTGATTTGTTATTTCTAATGGCTGATTATTGTAATGCAAATCTGAGCAGAATCGAAAATTCCTCATCAGAGCAAGTTTCGGCTATCTAGGTGAGCGGAAAGTGGATCATGTATTAGTTGTAAGATTTGTTCCGGACAAACATCTGAAGCTAATTAAAAACTTGTAAAAATAGTATCGGTTCAGTGTTGTAGTACATATTGTCATCATGTGGTTAATGATTTATGTTGTTTATTCCAATTAATTCTTTTACTCAAAATTTATTGCTTCCGAGGAAGCACAATGCTTTTAAGGAAGCATTGTGATCATATTATAGGGAGCCTTAGTTGATAACCTTAGTAGGCCAAGTATAGATGAGCAGTTACCTCTGAATTATAAAAGTTAAGCGCATAGTTAGTAGTTGGATGGATGACCGCCACCTCTGACCTTACTGCCCTTGGTTCAATTTCTGGACCGGGCCCCTTCAAAGTCCATCTAACATAGTTTAGATAAATAGAAAGTGGTTATAAGCAGTTTGATAAATATCAATCAACCGAGATCAGAGTTAAGACAACATGGATTACCGACCAACACAACACTTAAATGTGAAGGGTTT
Source organism: Gerris buenoi (assembly GCA_001010745.2). Classification (NCBI taxonomy): domain Eukaryota; kingdom Metazoa; phylum Arthropoda; class Insecta; order Hemiptera; family Gerridae; genus Gerris; species Gerris buenoi. The sequence continues at coordinate 242,369 of KZ651846.1, forward strand.
AGTTGTCTCGCATCAATTCAGTATTGTATTGATGTACGGCTACCTGAGTTTGATCAAAGAATTCACTTACGTGTTCTATGTCTTCAGACGTAACAACTCCCTGAAAAAATATTAACATTCTCAATAAAGGAACAAATTTTGTTTATATCTCCAGATTATAATTATCCTAGACAGAGATAGATCTATATTAGACATCAGGGAACTTTTTTGTAGAACTCAGGGAACTTTGTGTCGTGTCTGTCTATTGGTCATTCGGTCTTTCCAAACATTGTCTGGTCACAATTGTGAACCATCATATCTCAAAAAATGATGCCACCACAATTATTTATTATAATTAAAGAACGTTTCAGTGTTAAGTGTTAACACTTAACTCTGATGATCATATAAAATGTCGAAACGCGTTTGTTAATTATAATATTATATGTGTAGTGACAATATTTATTGTCATGTAACTTTATTATCCTCTTTATTCATAATTATTATGAAATAGTACAACAAAATCTCAGTCAAATCAACCAATTATTTCTAAAAAAAATACGTCCAAATTTTAAAATTTGTATGGTTATGGTTGGTCACAATGATTTTACTTTTAGTCTCTTTCTCCCCTTATTAATTCGATACAACCACAACTTTAATAGCACTTAATTTTACACTTATATGGCTATTCGTCCAATAATAGGATGAAATGTTGGCACAATAGTTTTAATAAAACAAGTAAGGCGCGCTTCACGTAAGTACGTGAGGCGCCGGTTTCTGTACGATTAAGTTTAATTATTAAGTGTAATAGTTTCATATTCTTTTTCTACACTTCAAGACATTTAAATTGATATATAACATGTCATGGTGACTAAAAACTTTTTTTTAGTCGCCCACCATATTAGCCGCCATCTTGAAAATATTAAGTGGAAAAACTTCAAAATTTGTCCATTTGTCTCAAATATCGAGATGTATCTGTTAGTAAAATTCCATGTTTGTAGCTATAGTAGTTTATAAATTGAAGCAAGCCAACGGACAGACAGACAGACAGACAGACAGAGCCGTTATATAAGGTTTCTTTTTTTACTTTGTACAACCTAACAAACAAAATTTAATTTACATTAGAATTAAATTTAAATGTTCCGTAGTATAAATACTACCAAAAAAGTAAAAATTAATTAGAATTAAAGTAAAATAAACAAACGAAATAATCTACGGCCATAACATAATATACCATTTGTGGCTCCTAATTTGCAGACTAGTTTATGTCTATAGAACATTTCGTTTGTATATTTTACTTTAATTCAAATAATAATTATTTTATTTTTAAGTCATATAAATTTAATTTTTATAAAGTTGGATAAGGCAGAGTTTTCAACGTTAATTTAATTTGTAAAATAAATTAACATACAGTAATTTCATAACTTTTAACTAGAAAATTTTCATTTTACTTCACTTTAGTTGCTTTCAACATAATTCAAATTTAAAGAACCACAATTGCTTTTATTTAATACAAATATGGGTTGAGGCCGGTTAAAGTATTGTATAATATTATTACTAAATGTCAATCTGATGCTTATTGAATTTTATATATATACTGTTTTGACTATTTGATGAAGCTTAGTGTGAATTTTGAACATCTAGACTCCGGTTCGTCTGGGAGCATAATTGTTAGGAATTTAATGTGAGCGAAGAGAGAGGAAATATACTTGATTCTGTATTAAAAAACAGTATATATAGTCTCCAGAACAATTTTGTTATAAAAGGGAGTGTAAGAAAGCCTTTATAATATAGTTGCCGTTTGGTACGAGTTGCTTAGAGTAGATTAATAAAAGAAGGAAACGTCCTGAGTGAGAGAACTAATGCTGAGTGATTTGAAGGCTAGGGAAAAGTTGCCGGGGGTCGTGTGGCCGAGTAGTGGTAGGCTAGAAGGGTAAGGCAAGTGACGAAGTAATTGCTGGCGGTTAGATGTTGAAGTTGCCTCTGCCTGGTAATCCGATGAGTGTCGGTTATCACCTTCATTGTCCTCTCTCTCTCTTCGGTCAGGACAGCTCCGAGCCGTGACTGAGGGGGGAGTGAGGAGCTTCTAAAACCGGTCGCAATTAATCAAGAGCAAGTTGCCCTGACAGGACGAGGCAACTCCCTAGGGTCGTCTCGCCTTTTCACGTCTAGAATTGCCACAACCAACTCTCTCACTCCTTCCGACTCTGTTACCAGCTTCATTTGGAGCAACTTTTTTCTCTCTCTAAGGAGTCTTTTCTTTGCTCGATTATATTATTTTCTAGTTTTTTTTTATCCTTGATGTCTTTGTGTGCGGTGAACGAAGAGTTGGGTTTTTCCTGGTTACAGAAGAAGAAGTTGCTCCTGTTCCAATCCTCAGGATATACTTAAGGGTGGAGCTGCAGGGTTTTATTCTTAGACCGTTTTCTCCTTAATATAATCAACATTTTCCTGGAAAACTGTTTAATATATTTCTCTTTGCCATCAATATTTCCTGCCCTGTTTCATTATCCCACACTTAATGACGTCCTCAACCCCTTTAATAACTCCTGCTTTCCCTTTTATATACACATACTTTGTCTCTTCTCCCGTTTCTTCGATTTATCCTTTGGGTTTCCAACTTCAAACTGGCCTCTTTAAAGTTAAAAATCAAACCTCATCCTTTTTTTTCTTAATTAAAAAAGTTAACGAACGCAAAACAGACACACTTACAATATATATAAATTTCTTTTTTTCTTCTTATTAAATTTCTACTAGCATTATATATAAATAAATATACGGCTTTATTTTTGTTATATTTTATTTATTTTGTTCTTTTTTTCAGGTAAGACTCTTTTGTTCCGAGAACTCAAACTATCAATAAACAAAATGGAGGTTAGTAAGTTTGTGTGTTTATTAATTTAGCTTTTTTTATTAGGTTATATTAGGTTTTATTAGTTTCAACCGTAAATACTGTACCCAGCTTACTGAGTAGTGTACTCGTTGAGTGGCCGTCGATGCTAATAACTAATTGAGGAGTAAGGAAAGGATGTTAGGGCTCCTTAGTAGTGTACATAGATATACTCGTATTAGTACAGAAAGGATTACTTAATTTAAACACTAAATTTAAAGACATCTAATGTAAATCTCCATTTAATACAATAATCTCTATAATAAGTTGCGATAGACACCTTTTAAATTGATATTTGACGTTTATGGTTGATGGACCAATTTTAGGTGTAAATAAATAACCTTATGTCATTTTTACTGACACGTTTCGACCCTTCTTACTAAGGTCATCTTCAGTCATATTTTTTATTTCTGTAATAACAATAAATCAACAATTAATGAAAAATAAGGTCTTACTATAAGTAACATAAAGTATAGAATTATTTAGAACTTAAGTTAAAAACTAATAACAACACAATTTAAAATTAATCAGTTGCACTTACAATAAGCTGTTTGGTCATGAAGTCTATAACAATTCTTCTTCTCCATAAGAGAAAGTCAAGTGAATTAAGTATCAAGAAATAAAATAAATTAAAATATCAAGCTACTGCTATTACACGTCATCATTCAAAACAATTAATGAAATTTTAAATTTAAACAGTAACAAAGTAAAGAGTAACAATTAACATAGACTAGATTTCACAATGATACAATGATAATAAAAAAAACAAAAAAATTGGTTACCTCACTACATAGAGCTACAATTGAATAAAGTGTTTATATAAAATTACCATACAATCTATAAGCGAGAACATTCCAATCAATATGCCCATAAATTAGATAACATATTGCTCTAATCCTTATTAATTAACATTTAAATGCAACAATTGGAAAAACTTAGTAAATCTATATGAATATTTAAGGAATAATTTACAAAAATAAAATTATAATTGAGACTAATATATACCATAACCTGTGAGATGGATAGGAGTGCTATCTAGTAGAGGGAAGGGTGAACTAATCTAAAGTGAATTAATAAAATGAAATGTCAAACATTTCATATCTCCCTATTACTAATGTCTATGTTCTTATATTAGGAATTATTATTATTAAAATACTCTAGAATTATACTTCTCATTTATCTCTGTGGAGATTTAATTATTATTTAATCATACTGGAAATTATTGTTTACAAAGTGAATAAAAATAAGGATTAATTCTACCTATTTAGTGTTTTTTACTTTAAATTAGTTATTTTCCTTAATTATCCAATTAAGGAGTTATTAAATAAAATAACAAGTCTTAATAAATAAAATTAGCTGTTATTGTAATTTTTAATTTGATATAAGTAATAAGGCAGAACAGTCTCTTGGTATATATTTCTAAAAACTGTTTTACTTTTTGTCATTAAATCTTTTAAAAATCAGATTATAATTTTTATTTAAGTTTCCTGAGTCTGTTTTTTGGTTAACTGTATTATCTAAGTTTTTCAGTATATGGAACGACTCTAAGATACGTCTTTTTTTAGTGTTAGCTTCATAACCTAAAATATTGTTTTTGTCAAAATTAAATGAATGACCTGTGTTAATGGCGTGTATCGCCAGTCCTGTTTTTGTATTTTTATTTTTTATATCATTCATATGGTAGTACTTTCTATTTTTTAATTGTTGTGATGTCTCCCCTATGTAGGATTTATCACAGTTTTTACAGTCAATTTTGTAGATTAGATCTTTTTTGTTTTCTGAGTTTATTTTATCTTTCATGTTAGTGTAAAACACCCTATTTTGTCATTTGGTTTATGAGCAATTTTAATATGCTCGCAGTCATTTTGTTTCATTATTTTGTGAATTTTCTCAGATAGGCCTTGGATATATGTGAGACTTGTAAAATATTGTTGTTGAGTGTTATTTTCTCTAATCGTTTCAGTGCATGAGTTATCTATTTTGCTTTTAATTTTATGCCAAATGGATTTTATTACTTTAAGTGGATATAGGTTATCTTCAAGTAAAGAAAAGATTTTGGTTTTTATATCATTGATATACTCTTATCAGTGATTTTTAAAGATTTTCGTATTAAGTTATTATTAATTATGGTGTGCTTTGAATGGCTAGAATTGAAATTTAATAATCTGCTGCTTTTTAAATCTTTAGAATACCATTTAGTCGATATAGAACCATCATCATTCTTGATAATGGACATATCTAGAAAATTTATAGAGTTATTATCTTCTTTTTCTACTGTGAATATAATTTTTTTGTTAATACTATTAAACATATTTAAAGTTTCATCAAGGTTATTTTTCTTAATTATTAGAAGTAAATCATCAATATACTTGTAAATGACTTTGGGTTTTTCCGTTAAACTGTTTATAGCTTTATTAATAAAATGGTTTAAAGTAATACCACTTAAGTTAACGGAGATCTTCCCCCCCCCCCATCGGAAGACCATTGATCTGCCTGAAACAATCATTGTTGTATGTAAAGAAACTATTGGAGTAACAAAATTTTACTGTTTCTAAATAAATCTGCTTACTTTTTATGTTGGTGTACGGTTCAATATAATTTTCCCAGTTCTGAAATTATTTTGTACATTTCATCAAGGGGAATACTAGTGAAAAGAGATTTGACATCAAATGAAACTAACATTTCATCATCATCTATAATGATGTCTTTAATTTTGTTTTTTAATTCTTCAGCATTAATGATATCAAATTGATTATTATTATTTAAAGTGTTTAATGTTGGATTAAAGAAAGATGCTAATTTCTCAGTAGGTGAGTTACGACCGTCAATTATGCCGAAGTGGTTAGGCCGGAGTGGTTGGTTAATTTTATGGATCTTTAAAAGTCCATGGATTCTTGGTAAATGACTGTTATCAATATTAAGTTTAGTTTTCTCTTGTGCAGTGATAAATTTATATTTGAGCAATTTGTTGATTAGTTTGGCATACTCTTTTTTAATTTCATTCTTATCTTGAAGAAGTTGTTCCATTTTTAATTGATAATCAATTTTGTTCATAATTATAGTTTTATTACTTTTATCTGATTTTATAATAGTTATTTGAGGGTTTTCTCTGATAAATTTTTTTAATTTATTCATGTCTTGCAAAATTTGTTTATTAAGTAAATTATTATTTAATCTTTTATTATAAGCTGCTTGGAAGTTGGTGATGGAATTAATGAAGCTGTTTCTTAAAAAAGATTTATGATTATCTGGAGAATCAAGGTTATTAAGTAAAAATTCAATGTCAACAATGATTTTAAGAATTGAGTTATCAATATTGAAAGGCATTACATTAAAGTTTTGCCCCAGGCTTAATACATTTACTAAATAATTAGGAATTTGTTGGTTTGTTAGATTAACACACCAACCTTTCTTGAATAAGTTATTGTACCAATCCAGGGATTTTTGCTCATCGTGGTTACCTATTTTCAACTCATTGGGTTTTTTTCTTTTTATTTTGTTATTAAGTTTATCTTCTAAATTAATTAATAATCTCGATTTGTAAAAGCTAATGATTTTATTTATACACTCATGACTCTGATTATTATTTCTTTTTATATCATTAAGAACTCTGTCAATGTTATTGTTACATTTTTTATTTATCTTATATGTTTCTATAATTTCTATATTATAATTTTATTTTTGTAACTTATTCCTTAAATATTCATATAGATTTACTAAGTTTTTCCAATTGTTGCATTTAAATGTTAATTAATAAGGATTAGAGCAATATGTTATCTAATTTATGGGCATATTGATTGGAATGTTCTCGCTTATAGATTGTATGGTAATTTTATATAAACACTTTATTCAATTGTAGCTCTATGTAGTGAGGTAACCAATTTTTTTGTTTTTTTTATTATCATTGTATCATTGTGAAATCTAGTCTATGTTAATTGTTACTCTTTACTTTGTTACTGTTTAAATTTAAAATTTCATTAATTGTTTTGAATGATGACGTGTAATAGCAGTAGCTTGATATTTTAATTTATTTTATTTCTTGATAACTTAATTCACTTGACTTTCTCTTATGGAGAAGAAGAATTGTTATAGACTTCATGACCAAACAGCTTATTAAATAAAAAATATGACTGAAGATGACCTTAGTAAGAAGGGTCGAAACGTCTCAGTAAAAATGACATAAGGTTATTTATTTACACCTAAAATTGGTCCATCAACCATAAACGTCAATAATCAA
>KZ651846.1:280831-297371 GCA_001010745.2 Gerris buenoi
AAAAAAAAAAAAAATTAAAATACAAGCTTTTATTCGTATTCTTCTCACCAAACCCTTTCATTTGATATCCATATCATGTGCGTGCTAAAAAAACAACAAGTCCGCCATCTTGGGCTGCCCGCCATATTGAATTTAGAATTACGTTACTTAGCTAACCATGCATTGTCATCCAAACTAAACGTGAATGCAAAATTTCTATGCAATCGGTTGAAGATAACTGCTTTAAAATTCAGTTGCAAGATTTGACTCGAACATACATACATACATGCATACTGCATACATTGCAAGTTATAAAACCTTGTAAAAAATGAGATGCAAGATAACAGTTTTTTTACTACATATTAAATTTTAAAATGCAGTTTTATCATCTACACAGGTTGTGCCAGGGTTTTATTAAGCGCCTTTTGTCAGAATTAAGGCATCCTTGACTTTACAATTCTTGGAAAATACCTTCTCATTTCCTGGATGGTTAACTTTTAAAATATTTCCCCTGTAGCAGGAATCAATTACTTTTAAAGGTTTTTTGAAAATTGTTTTAGTCAAGGGAAGGGGAGTATAAAAAGAAAGGGGGGAAGGGATTAAGAAAACTCTGCTTCGAGAAATAACTTTAATGCTTCTTGGCAGTAGTTTAGAAACCCATAAAGTAATAAAAAATAATGCTCCGTAGCCAAGTACGTGAATCTAGATAGTTTGATTCTATTTGTACTAAATGCTTTAATATCTGTTGTATTTTAAGTAACTTAATGTTATAGTTTTTGTTTTAACCTGATATTATATTAATTCGTACAACTTATAACATAATTGCTATTGTCTTACGAATGACGTGCTGTATATCATCAGCTTATGAAAAGAAACGAAAATATAATGATGTGATTTATAATCATATATTGTTCGACAGTAATCCAATGATATGTTTACTCTACGAGCAATAAACATTATTAAGTTAATTAAAAGCTGTAAAGAAACAACTGGCTATGTTTTCAGATGAATCTGTCAAAGTTTTAACCACGTTATCAAGTGCAACCCAAAAGATTCAGACAGAGAAACAAAATTTTAAGATAACATATTAACCAAGTTTCTTGATAGGCACAACTGATAAATTGTTTAACTAAGAAACAATGAGTTAATAAAGCAAACAGTTTTGCAGATTAATAAGCTGTATTTAATCGTGAGATGAACTGCCTTATTTGAAGCCTTTACAATGGTTGATAATAAGCCCGGGATCATGGTGAAACATTTCAGCAACGAGCTGAATCGTTAGGAATGTAGAAGCTATAGGGATCGACTTGGAGATAATGCAATGAGACGTCGGGCTAATTGAGAACGAACCGGTGTCGAATACGCTTGATACCATCTCGCCGGCTGAGTTAATACTGAAACCCTAACAAACCTTAAGGGAGAGGGGGGTTGCCCCGCGTCCAAAACTTCAGCCCTTTAACTTAATTTGTCTTGAAAGGGAGGCCCATAGGGTCGTATCTCTACTCGCCCTCAGAACTACGAGAACCCTTAATTAGAAACTCAAGCCTCCTCCCCCCCCCCGAATTTTCCCAACCCGAAAACCATCTTGGGCTACTTATTTGTTTCAATCCTATCTCGAATTTGCCGGCTTATCTTCCCATTCCCTTGATGGAATGCCAACTTAACCCTAAACATATGCAAAAGTTCATAATCAAATTCGGTCATTTACCGATAAAGAACTTCTACGATATCGTGCATACACTGATTCAACCACATCGGGCTAAATTTTATAATAAGGATACGATTTCCTTTATTTGTGGTGTAATTTATGTGGGATATATTATTTATTTATTTATTAAAAGGTGCTTAAGAGATCAGTCATTAACTAAAAACTTAAATTTTTCTATTAAAAATTAATAGAAAGGTGTTAATCTTAACGTTTTACAGTAAATTCTTATCTCATAAATTACATTTTATTTTATTAATATTTAAATAAATAGCTGCTCGTCCGATTTTCATGAAATTTGGGTGTTAGTTCATAATAAGTAAGAAAATTGTTGGTGCCAAATAAGTTCCAATCTTCTTTGCTATATTAGTATCTCTTCCAAGCCAGTTGTTTTTATTATCACAAATCTTTAATAGTACCTACTCGGCTGAATATTTCAAAAATAAATGTATGGCATGTCAAATGTAGCTCACAGTTTGTCCCATGTTAATTTCGATCTTCTGTGTTCATGAAATTTTCCCAAATTGATCATTTTATTCATGTCAAAAAATCAAAACCATTTAGAGACATTTAAAATAAAAAGGAATTGAAAAAAATAATAAGATGGACAATAATGAGTAGTAGAAGCTAAACAAAAGTAAATTTCGCGGTAGGACACAAGTAAGCCATGTGCTTCCATAATTAGTCTATTTTTTACAGAGTAAAATAATTATGTAATATGTATTACGTATGACTGTTTCTTTATTATGATGGCGCAACAATTTAATATTGAAATTTTAAAGACTATAAAATTTTCCTAAAATATAATGTGTTAAACTAAACTAAAAAACTAATGAAGTGAAATTAGGTAGTGTGCCCAATTTGCCTTATACATTCTGAACAATCAAACAACGAGGCAAAATAAGTTTAAGCTAAATTTAGAGACCCAAAAACCCCTCCAAAAGAAAATTAAATTAAAAAAAAAAATGTGTAATAAAACTCAAGATTGAATGTAATGTATTGCATTTCAATAACAAACAAACTGTGACACAAAATTATGCAGAATGAGAACTTACACAATTACAATATTGCCTTGGGCAAAAAGAACTAATGAATTTCCAATTGCCACGAATACGTATTTAAAGTAAAGTAGGTAAAAAATTCTTCATTTTATTGATTTCTATTTAAGGGTAAGAATTCAGAATGTAAATAGTATTAACTATAATAAAATAATGGACAACATTTGCCCTAAATGCATTGAGCTTACGGTTTATCTCATAATAAGATTTTATAATAATATTTATTATATGCCTATATATTCATTATGATTTTTTGAGAACAAAGTTGGAAATACGATGTTGTTCTATGGGCTAAATTATACGGTAATCTTTGTGAAATGATTAGAATTATTAATATTTAATGTCTGACTGCTAACCCCCCAGACAAAGAGAAAGCGAGAAATAAAATATGTTATCTATCTTTCATAGGGATTATATAGAGCTTCTAAAGATGTTCATTCACTCGTATAAAAATTCCAGGGGAGGAAGGGTTTTTCAAGCTACCGGTGTCGAGAGGGGGGATCTATAACCCAATTCAGAGCCCACCGCTCTCTCACCCTAGGTCCCTCCGCCACGCCCTTCAATAAACTAGGGCTGACTGCACACGACGCCCGCACACACTAAGCAGAAATTAAAAGAAAGCCTTCCATATATTTTTTTCCCCCTTTTTACCTATCTAGGAAAATATAGGAGGTCAGCAAATTTTCCTTTCTCCCAGACTAAATACAAGAAAAAATCAATACGATTGCTGTATTGAGGGAAATTAAAGAGAAAAACTTTATCTAAATTATCAATTTTTCTACATAAATTCTATTATATTTTGTTTTTATTATAGTAAGATTACGCAGATTAAATATGTTTTAAAGATAAGAATTTACAACAGCGTTAATTTTAAATTAGTTTTAACTTCTACGAGTCTATCATTATCATCAGATCATTAATTTGTTTGTGAAACAAGAAATATTTGATGAGGATATGATAAGTCTTGCCGGCAATATGTGGAGAAGATTAACAGAAAAACCTGAAAATTCCTGGAGATAAGTCGTAAAGAATAAACCATAAAAGTTCTGTCCAAACTAGGTACATAAGCGAATTTTATATTTTCAGGCGAGTAAGTGCCGACTAAATATGAATATGGAAATATGAAGTTGATACAAATTTCTCAGTAAGTGCCGACTAAATATGAATATGAAAATATGAAATTGATACAAATTTCTCAGTAAGTGCCGACTAAATATGAATAAGAAAATATGAATTTGATACTAATGTCTCTTCACTTTTGTGTTTGCCATTGAAATGTAATTTTGTTTAGATTTATATTCAAGTGTCATGTCTCCATAAAACTATGAATGTCGCCAGAATTAAACATTTTTTGTTCTGAATCTTTCCATTGCTCAATTTTTACGCGAACCAACAATGCCAACATACCTTAAAAACTGTTTGTCCGAATTTAATTAGGTCATTATGAGCCCATTGTTGTTCTCAAATTAATTTAAATCTTCTGCGTCTATATGTTTCTCTTCCACATATACATTTATCTGAAATAGAGCTCAAACATACATTTATTTACACTCTTATCTTTAAAAGTGCTTATCTGATTTTTCTGACAAATTATTTTTATTAACATACTGATCCCATATTTAAGAAATTTGGATGATTTGTCGTGCGTGGCACACAGATGGTATAATGTTAATTTCAACCTCCTGCGTTCATTACATGTTGCTAAATTGATACTTTTATATGTATATGTAAAAAATCAATTTGATGTACGTTGTAAGATGTGAGAAAGCTGAAAGCTTTGTGCCACACAGTCAGATGGCACACGCTATGTCACATGGTATACTCTATGTGCGCAGGTGGTTGAAAATAATATGGTGCTATCTGCTGGCTACTTTCGAGGAACTAACAAAATTTCTTATGAGTTCTTTAGAAGCTATTGATTGAAATAAATATATGTTAGTGCGCATGTTGTATGCGTGCGTTGTTACAGCAACAATGAATTAAAAATAGTAATTAATTTATTATATCAAAAATAAAATACCAAGGAATATAACAATATTAAAAAAATAGACCGGCTATTAGTGTGGCACATAGCTTCCTCACTTCTTATCATGCACTTTATTGTTATATTAACATTAACATTATTGTTATATTGTTTATTGTATAAAAACTATTTATGGTTTTAGCAATCTTTAACACTTCATAGCGGTGTCGCTGTTGGTTTTACTGAAAAATTCTATTTATTAAATAAATTAAACATTTATTTAATTAAAAATTTATTTTAATTAAAATTTTGTTTGTCTCATTGAATAGATGAAGTTCGATTTTTTTACCGGCCTAAAATTCTAATTTTAAATTTGAAGTTCACGTTTACGTGAGCGTTACGCGTTAGCGCTTGGACGAAAAACTTTGTCCAACGAACTCGTCTATAGGCATTGGTAAAATAGATATGGACATGTCTACCAAATTTCATCAAATTCGGTCTAGAATTACTCAAGTTATCGTCGGACGTTTCAAATTTCGCGGACACAAAGACCGACCGACCGACAGACACGAGACCAAAAATGATCCCTGATGTCTGAAACGGATTTCTGTCTTGGAATTTTAAAATCGGAGCCATAAAACTTTTTTGCTCTTAAAAGTGAACACAATGCTTCCGCTACCTTCGGTATAAGCTCGAAAGCAATAAATTTAACGATGCAGAAAATATTTTACTTGAGATTTTTTTTTATTAAATATTTTAAACTAATATAATTCTTTTTTCTTGATATTAGTTGTGAATAAGATATTATACGTACATAATATGTATTGATATAAATTTACATTTATCAAGTGGTTGAGGTTAAGTTTTTGGATACTCATTTACTTGCTAGTGTATCTATTTACTTATTCTATCCTTATTCGCTTGATTACCTGGTTAATTTGTGCCAATTTTTCTTGATTAAGTGAAAGAGGATAAACTTTCTTTCATCAAAATATGTCGACTAAGAGCTGGGCAGCAATTTTCTTGCTTGATGGTTCACTGTTTAACTGCTTCTGTAGTTTTTAACTGCAATTTTCCTAGTTATATTAATTTAGTTTATTAAAAATAAATATTTTATTTTATCAATTAAACTTTGATCATGTAGATCAAACATTTTCCATAAAACAACGAATACTATACAATTACTTTGCACAAAATAAACTTCTATTTAATATAATTTAACTTTTATTACAAATGTTAGCTTTGAAACATTGAACTCCATTGCAGTGAGAGGTACACCAAACTATCTCTTATTTAATTAACTCTCGAATTTGAAATATTTCCTAAGTAATAGCTAATTACATTAAGTTACTTAAATTTAGATTTAACAGTAAATTGAAACATCAAACATTAACTCGGTTCAAAGAAAACTTCTCAAATAAAAGTCCATTCAAAATGTTCAACATTTCTAAAGGAAAACTACTGTAGCTTATTGAAAACCTTCGTTGCAACTTAAAGTAGATTTACTTCAATCAGGAAATACGAAAATAGAATCCTTTCAGTTTATTTTTAGGACGATGCTTAGAATGTTGAGGACATTGAACTTTCACCTCCAATCCATTAAAAATTAATATTAAATAAGAATTTTATTATTATTATTATTATTATTATTATCGTTATGTACGAGCAACTTCAAATAAATCTTTTTTCGTGATTCTCAAAGATCCTGAGATATTACTACTAGAGGTCGACCAAGAAGTCATGGAAATCTGAGGAGTGCGCTAGTGTCGTCATGTACAGTCAGTTTTTAATAAAATAGACCACTGTCAAAAAACACAGTGTTGTTCTTTGGTTATTAATCATTTTATTTTTTTAAATTCTATATTTTTTGCTACAGGCAACACTGTACCTGATAAGAAATCACTTCTACTAAACGATAATATCTTTACATTATTATTTATTGATTATTCCTCTTTATTTCTGAGTTTGATTTGTTACTTTTGATTTCCTAACCCGTTATTCGTAGCGTCCTTTGTATTTGCATCATCCCGTGGATATGTGGATCGTACGAAAATCGTTTAGGACAGTTGTGACTATAACTCGTACTGCATAAAAACAAACAAAACAGGAAACCTAACAAATTGGAAACCTTCCTATTGTTATTTGTGAGATTTGACATAACTGCGCATGCCATACAAACTAGAATAGTACCCGACTATACTGACTTCGGTAATACTCGGAAGTTCCGACTTTAAACGAAGCTAAGCTTTCAGTTTCTACCGTGTTCATGACTTCTTGGTCGACCTCTAGAATGAAACTGTCAACGTAATTTATTTTAGGAACCTCTTATAAAGTCACTGAGAAAATTCTGTCCCTTAACAGGGCACTTGTCATCTTTTGACTAGATTTATAATTGGTCATCCCAGTCATTGGTCATCCATATAGGTTTATTATTTGTTTTACCATCAGTTATTTGCAGCTGCTTGTCTTGGTTGAATGTTCTACCGGTCAGCAGTGAGGAGAGGAAGATGAAACTCCTACTCACATCTTTAGCTGCTTCCCAGCGTTGGATTATCTTACATGGTGAACCTCTGGAATGCCAGAGCCAGAACTTTCCTAAGATAAGTTTTAGGGACCACCTTTGAACACACTGCTAACCTTTTGTGAGAATGCATGTCTGCTCAGAGTACAAGTGGTTAGGGAAAATAATCTTTGTCAATGTCTCTGGGTTTTTAACCCCTAGAAGGAAATACTTATATATATCTTTGTTATATCAGAATCTGTATTACAATTGAATAATAGATTTATCTGACTCTAAGTTCTGTGAAAATAAATATTTTTTAATACAATTTGTCCAATATCAAAAATAGTCGATGACAATATGTATCGACAATGATAAGTTCAATTTTAAGAATCAGTTTTGTCAAATTGTTCAATTTGAATTAATTTTACGCGGAATTTTGAAATGCCAAATATATATGAGGGAATATAATGGGTAATTATGACTGATTGTAGTTTTGCAGGGTGAGATTGTCTTGCGAGGGAGGCGGTGTAATGTAAAGCCGAGGTATGACAGGTAAAGGCTAATCCCTAATCTCTAGGCATGCTGTCACTTGAACCCTTTCATTGGATTGACCCAATTCAAGAGGCAAGAGACAAACTCTCCCCCAGCACTTTCTATTCTTAACAGGTTTATCTCTATTTGTTTGCCGACATAAGCCCTTCACTGACAGACACCATCCTGTCATCACTTGACAGCCTTGTCAACATTGGATTTTAAAACTTAAATTAGGGTTTCCCAATAAACTTACTATTATCTATTAAAGGTCTATTAATAAAAAGAAAAAATATATTATCAGTAAAGTAGGAGTAAAGAAACCTTGGGGAAGTAGGTATCTAACGAAAAATTAAGAATAAAAAATAATAAAAATTAAAAAAATACCTAAATAAAACATAGTTTAATTATCAACGGTGCTCCTACTATATGTATAGTGCAGTGTGTTACAAGGTAGGGTATCCAAGAGGAAACGTTTTCTTATTTTTGGGTTAAAAAAAAAAGAAAAAACAATCTTTATAGAAACTCCTGCATGTTCTTAATCCTCTAAAATGCTTAACTTTTCTTGATGTTCTGTTTTTTTTTTTTTTTTTTTTTTTTTTTTTTAATCTGTAAAATGTGACCAAGAGTATACCACCCTTATTATTAATGGTGTAAAGATTAAATATTATTTTATTTTATGTAATAAATAAGCTAAAGTATATTCCAAAAGGTCCTTTATAATAAATCACAATCTTCCTTAAACACCTAGAGCCAAACTGAGACAATTGTAAATTTCATTTGGTGTAATACGCAGTTAATCGTTGCAAAAGGGGGCCAATACAGTCCTTAAAACTGTTCAGTTCTACAAGTTTATCGCTTAAACATGGCGTTAAACATGAAAAACTGTACATAAAACTGAAAGCGTTAAGGATCATAAGGATTTTGACACAGTTTCACAAACTACGTTGTTTCTTGGGTTAATAGTTGTAAAAGAATTATTGTAAATTGTTATCAGGCTAGAAATAACGTTTATTTGTTGTTAATGATGGTCTTTATTTTTAAGGCTGTTAACACTGCTTTGAAATCTCATTTTCTTGTGTTGATAACATAAACGGTAAATTTATTGTCCCTGTTATTGAAGCGAGCGTAAGCGAGCTTCATACATTCAACGAAATATGCATCTTATTTGTCTGTCTGTCTGTCTGTGTGTAACGTTTACGTCTCCGACGATAACTTGAGTAAAAGTTGTCCGATTTGGTATACATGTTCGTTTTACTAATACTCAGGCTAAGTTCGTTGGACAGCGTGATCCGTCCATAAGTTCGCGCGCAATGCTCGCGTAAACGTGTGCTTCAAATTTAAAATTGGAATTTGAGGACGGGAAAAAATTCTATCATCGCCTATTCAATGAAACGAACATTTTTTTCAAATAACATTTTTTAGTAAAACCAACAACGACACCGCTATGAATTAATAAAGATCGCTAAAACTATTAAAGCGGACCTAAACATTTAAAATAGAGAAAACAACCTTTTTACCGATATCTTACATTCTAACGTAACGATTTTAATAAAACTTCATACACATCAAACTTACAACATTACAAACTTCATCCAAGGTACGATTGAAACAAGTTTATAAAATTTCAACATGATACAAGAAGTTGTATTTGAGTAATAAAGTGATATATTTTATAATAATTGTTTAAAGCTACTGCTGGTTGTAAGATTCTTATAGTCGTTTGGTGTATAGGTTTGTTTAGGAAGTCAAGCTTAGTACCGAGTACCCCCACACTTTCCTATATTTTCAATATTTTACACACTTTCCACAAATTTCAATATTTAGTATATTATTGCAATATGTTCGCTTCAATGATAGAGCCACGCGATGCCTAGTAGTTAAAAGAAATATTTTTTATTATGTTCAACTCAGGACAGAAATAACGCTTCTTTGATGTCAATGCTTAAACCTCTCCTCTTTATTGACAAGTTCAAAGGGTATTGTTAATAGGTAATTGTCTTATTTGTAAGGATTTGAACACTGTTTTGAAAGCTACGTTCTGTTTTCCTGAACGGCAATACACGTGCTGTTATTTTGGTTTAATATGTCCTGGTTCTTTGACCTCCAAAGGCTCTTACTCCTAATCTCCCCCTTCCCATTCTCCCGGGCCGTTTCGGACTCAAGGGAGTCTCATTGTTCCCCCTCCAGCTACAAAAGAATAGAAGAGACTTTCAACAGAGAACAGTTAATCACTGAGAGGAGTGGGGAGGAACAGCTCCAAGAGCAAAACAAAGTAATTTCAAGCTTTACTACGAACAAAACTACCCCTCTTTTCCTTTCCTAAGAATAATTTATTCTAGGAAAACAGACATTATGAATGTGGAGGAACTTAGTCCAGCTAACCCAACCCCTTCTTCAGCTTGGAGAGGGGGAATCTAAAACTTGATTTACTTCCTTCAATTACCACATTGCATTCCCCTCATCTTTAACAACTAATTAAATCTCTTTATCAGGAAATATACTCCACGTCAAATGTATTTCTAACACCTACCCATTTCTATAAAATGGGTAGCTTATACAAAAGGAAGTACATTTAAAGTCCATTTAAATAAGTCGTTTCTAACAAAGAGTATATTATAAGTCCATTTAAAAAATGTCTTAATACATTAGAGCTGATAATTTTATCATATTAAAAGGTCAAACCTTGTAAAAATTAAATTATATTAGAGAGGAAATAATTTAAAGAAGGATAGCTCATTGCAAAGATCTGGAATCGAATCCCGACTCTGTCAATGGCCCCAAGCTCATGGGATCTAAATGGGTAGCTAATTAGGTGCAGCCTATCCGTTTATGAATGTCAATTATATGAAAGCTAAGTGTACCCTGTAGAATGATTATTATCATAAGTTTGGATCCTTGAAGGGTAGGAAGAAGAAGAAAACTAGTGTTGTTTCATGTTAGATGGCAACGTTTCGGCTATTCTAGCCATTCTCGAGCCTAGAAATTATATTCACTTATTTAAACTACTGATTTCTGTTATCTAAAACTTGTCAACAATGATTAAAATTGAAATTATGAAGGTAGGAGGAAAATGCTTGAGGCACTGAATATTGCCATCAACTCTGAGACAACAGTAAACCTCAAACCGGATTCTAGATCCTTAAATAAATATTATAGCAGAGTCTACCATTTGAATTCAAAACTCCCGCCACACAATACACTTCAGAATACATAATCTACACTACACTCACCATTAACAAATTTAATTTAATTGAAACTGTAGAACTTAATTAAACCAAGTTATATTCTACATATTTTGTTAAACATAGTTACCTTCATAATTTCAATTTTAATCATTGCTGATAAGTTTTAGATTAATAATGATAAAAGGATATATCTTTATATTTATTTTATTTTATTCAATGACACCTTACTATAATTGTTACCAGTTCTCTGTTACCAACTGTGATGTAGTTTATAGTTAGTTTTAGATTGTTATTTTAATTGTTTTAGTATATATCGTATTATTTTTTTTTTTTAGTGATATTGGTTATTACCACATTTTTGCTAGTCACCTGTTTTTTCATAAATAATAAACTTACACACTTACATTGTATTATTGTAATCAGCTCAGGTGTAATTCCTACGTTATTAATACTTTACCTGATGTTTCTTACAACTGACCATCACAATTACTATCATTGTCTATTATTGATTATAGGATATGGAGGTGGTGAACTACTAGTTCCCCGATAGAGACCCAGTTTTATAGATACAACTGTTATAACACAAAATTTAAAATTGAGACACAAGTTTGAAATAGATAGGATATAGGTAATTACTCGTTTTTTTCCATAATTTCATCAATTAATGAATTATCTGTATGTATGTCATGTTTAAATAAATAAATATAATTTCTAGGCTCGAGAATGGCAAGATTAGCCGAGACGTTGCCATCTAACATGAAACAACACTAGTTATCTTCTTCCTCCTACCCTTTAAGGATCCAAACTTATGATAATAGTTAATTTTATGGTGTATAGAACTGATAGAGTGATATGCAAAACCCCTATTAATTCATTATTACAGTTGAATAAGCCCTATGGTAGGCTTAAGCTTCTGTCGAGCAAAATCAATCAAGTTCTTTCGAGTTTGCCACCATATCTTAATAGCTTTTGCGATTTGAATTTTAATGTTAGGTCATAATTAGTCCCATTGTTAGTCCAATATGAATTTAATTATTTTCCGCCAATTACTTTCTCTTGCGCATACGCTAAACCTTTATTTTATTTAACCCTTTATCTTTGAAATAATCATACAACTTTGAAGAGATTTGTATGGTTTGTCAAAAAATTACCCTTGGATAGTGCAATATTAATATCGACCGCCTGTCAAAATTTATAATGAATAAAAATAAACGTGATACTACTAGGAATCGAACTAGATCCAAACAACCGTATTTATTTTATATTTGTGCGAGAATTCGTTTTATAATAGGACGCGAGGATGACAATTTTTTCAATTATAAAATTATAATATGTTTTACGTTTGATTTTTATTTAGTTCGTTTTAGCCATCTATATATATAAAATTAAAGTTTTGTCTGTACATTGGTCAGAATTAAAATTTTTTGGATACTTTATCGTTTTATACATCCCGAAAACCGAATCCGGCCTTAACTTTTTTCGTGTATGTATGTATGTATGTATGTATGTATGTGTGTATATGTATCTGTCGCCTCAGTCAGACTTTATAGGCGCAAAACTGGCTAAATGAAATCGATTAATTTTTTTTCAGAGATGAGCGCAAACATGCTGTGCAATTTGTAGGCTTGGTTTCATCGAAAAAAATTGAGTAGAACCAAAGTTATTAACAATTTTATAGAAAAAAGTATATAAAACATAACTTAAAAACATTAGGTTGACTCAGCGTAAACAAACCCCACTGACTCGCTAATCAAAATGTTTGACTACTTCTAGACCACCTAAAGACTCGCGGTTTTTTGCGTTTGACGGAAACTGGCCCAAACCTACTGAAAAGATTCGAAAAGTTAACAAAATACATTTTTACCCCCCTTAAAAATTAAAGATGGCGGACGTACTTTAAAGTTTTATTGGAGGCTTATTGTGGCCAAACGGTAAGTCGTATCGACAAACTGACTGCGCCTACGGTAACTGATTTTAAAAGATCTAAAACTTTGGTCCTATGACTTTTTGTCGTACCGTTATCGGTTCTACCTTAAATAGAGCTAAATTTCATTTTTTGTAAGAAAAAATTGACTTTGAGGTCTTATGGCGTCCGCAATTGTTGACAGATTTCATTTCTGATTGGGGTGCTTAAACCTCACACTAACGCTCTTTAAATTGGTTATTTATTATTTTATGAATTTGTCCTAGAACTAGAGTTATTAAATATTTACTGGTTCAACTGCTGTGATGTTTGATGATTGTTCAATGACTTCACAGTCTAATTGGTTTTTTATTTTCTTATTTATTATACCTTTTTTAGTATTTGTATCAATTACTATACATATTAATTAGTTTTTATTGGCTATTTTTTAATTACATGACAAAAGGAAACATAGCCACTAATACCTAGCATTAGCCCCGCGCGAAGCGCGGGGTGAAGGCTAGTTTTAAATATATTTACTATATACCAAGAGCTTTTATGCATATTATGTTTTAATATCGCACCAACTAAAGTAAATATTTATTGTTATACTTTATTCCCTTTTCAATATATTTTAATACTAAGTTTTATCTTTATTCTTTCTAGATGAGAAAGGATA
Organism: Gerris buenoi; assembly: GCA_001010745.2. Classification (NCBI taxonomy): domain Eukaryota; kingdom Metazoa; phylum Arthropoda; class Insecta; order Hemiptera; family Gerridae; genus Gerris; species Gerris buenoi. The sequence continues at coordinate 294,341 of KZ651846.1, forward strand.
GTCTATATTAAATGTTTCTATTCCTCCAAGAATAGTTTCTGAAAGCAATATAAGAGTAAAGAAAAGAAATATTTTGATGTGGAGACGTAGTTGTGTATTAGTGGAACATAGCGTGTTCTCACAGACATCATATTAGCCCATTCAATGTTCTCTAACACAACGTTAACGTGTAACCTAGCTTCCTTTTATAATATATCAGTAAAAGGGCTTGAATGAGAAAAAAAACCTCTATGCTTCTCTTTTTTTTATACCTTCCTCCATGTTCCCTTCGTTTCAAATTAGGGTCTAAACTACAAAAGAAAACCTAAGGGATGGTTTTAGGGTGGGGGTAAATGGGGAGAGGGGGATATTGTGCATGAAAATACGGGGTATTGAAATCAAGCTCTTTTCCTATCCCTTAAAAAGGGTTAAAAAAAAGAAAAAAAATCCCTTAGGCTCTGTATCTCCGTGTTAGTAAAGAAAAACGGTTCAATATAATGGTTAGTGATTTGCCTTGACCACACCCCCTTGACCAAAGAATTGTTAAAGGGATAAAAGTATCCCCAAAAAGAAGGATGCAACCCCCCTCCCCTTAATCCCTCCTTAGAAGGTCAGATTAAAAAGTTGACCGTTGGACCGTGCAAAGAGCCTAAGGGTGAGTAGGGCACCCTAGAATTTCATGTTCCCAAATACTAGTAGAAAGAAGGGGCCTAGAAGGCACCCTTGTCCAATTCCCACTCTTTTTTTAGGTGACCCTGTTTTTTTTATTTTAAAGGTCCCCCTCAGACTGAACAAAGTAAAAAGAAGGTGAAAATAAAAGTTCAGACAAACAACGCAACACAAAGAAATAGGATTTAACTCAGAACAAAACAAATTCAGTCTCTTTACCTCGTCTCTCTCTTCCTGTCAAGATTTCCTCGCCTTTCCTTTTGTTCTCTTTTATTTTCCCAATATCATCAATTCTATTTTACCTTTTCCTTTCTTCGAGCGTTGTGTCGTCCCATCTCTCGTTTAATTTGGACATTCTAAAGCTTAACAGAGGATTTTTTTCGAAAGTTATTTTAGAAAAAATGTAGGTCCTTTTTAATTATTTTCTCCCTTATTATTTATTCTATGTCTATATAAATATATTTACTTTTTTTTATATAAACTTCTTGTTGTTCTCTTTTATTTTTATTACGTTTTTATTAGCTTGATTTCTTGTTTGTTTGTTTGTCTGTCGAGTACAAATCTTGCAATCGATTTTTAACCAACTTCCCGAATAGTTAGACATTTGACACTTATAGAATAGCTCAGAAACGATGATCTCCATTTTGACCGAATTCAAATTTATGATTTTTTTTTTAACTTCCTGGCATGGCTGAAACAACAGCAAATTTAAAAACCTAGTATATTATAAAGTTCTTTTTATCTTTTAATTATTATTCATTTCAGACAGAGATTAAAAAATCCCTTTTTCCGACTTATGAATAAAGTTAAATGATGAAATAAATTTAAAAAAATGAAATATTCAATTTATAATTAAATATAAATTGAATAATATCAGTTATAATGTCCGACATAAAATTTTATATAGAAATAACGTTATATCCTTATGACGAAAAGACGAATTGTTCAAGTCAACCACCATTTCGCATATAACTGAGTTAATGACTTCTAGATTCCGCAGTTCTTGCTAAACTAACATGAGACCTGTGTTAGGAAGGGTTTAGTTTTTAATATTTTGAGCTGCCTTAAAAATCTTCTATTTTGGGAGTTTTGTGTTACTATTGGTGTATATGTATAGGGAAAGTTGGCCTTTACACTAAAAATTACTATTTTATTTATTTAATGAGTTTGGTTTTTCTTCACTTATGCACTAAATATTTATTGGGGAGTTCTTACACTCTATATTTTAAATTTGGACTAGGTGTGACTTAAAAGTTTTTCTATAGGTATATTATTAGGATTTTTTTTTAAATTTGTTAATAATGATAAATTGAAACCTAATATTGTAAAGTTAGTATTTGGGCAAGTAAAAGAGATAGTATTGTTAAGGTATATTGAATATAGGTTAAGTGTACAAAATAGTACAGAGCTTATTTGTCACTGTGTAGCTATAGTACCACCTATTTAGTACTTTATTACTTTGTTCTGGCCATTATCACTAATAAGGTAGCACTACACCTACACACTAACACACTGATTTTAACCCATCTCCCCCAGAACACGTCTTAAAGCCCAGGTCACACCTGGAGTATCGATTTACCTACCTGTGCTCCCCAAATTCCCTCCCGATCGATAACCAATTCATACTAAAAACAGACAATGTTTCCAGTCAAAGTCTCTCCAACTCAAAAAACCTTTTTATTTTATTCCCCCCTCCCACCTACTCCTACTTAAAGAGAAAAAAAAACTATTGTTACACATAAAATCAAACGAGTTTTTTTTTTTTTTAAATAAATAAATAAAGAAAAGACCAAATTACTTTTCCACGTTGAGCTAAGCGTTGCCTTTGATACAGTTGTAGGTTTAAAATAAGACAAATTTATTTTTTACGAAGGATGCAATTTCGTTTTATTTTTTTCTAATAAAATAATATATTCCATCCATCTTTGTAACGAGATATGTACTTAAAATAGAGTAATAAAAAAATGGCTGTAACATTTTATTTAATTTAGAGATTTAATCATTTTTTTTGGGGAACATTTGCTTACCGAAGGTAATCGAAGCTATTTGATCGTTCTATAGTCTATTGAAAGATTTTTTTTGTCTTTTAATTAAATTATAATTAAGATTGGAAACAGAAATGAGGAAAAAATACTCTGCCAATTAATGTGGCACATAGCTTCCTCGCAAAGAAAAGACCAAATTAAGAAAAAATACCTCGATAAAAATAATCAAAAAGTTGGAACGGCGCGGCACTGACCTAGTAAATATTTAATAAAGTTGGAGAAGTTTAAACATTTGCTGTAGAAACAAAGCCTCCAACAAGCACCAATACTTTATTTAATAAAAAAAATATAAAAGTGCAACCAAACCGTAGAAACCGCTGTATAAACAGGTTTTTTTT
>KZ651846.1:342380-354643 GCA_001010745.2 Gerris buenoi
TCCATGAAGTTAAGATTTTTTTTTTTTATTTTTTTTAAGGAGGTTTGCAAGATGCAGGTTATAAACTAGAGCGATATCGCTTTTACAATTTTAGGCTACTATTTTTGACTGCTGAGACCTTCGCTGTAGAATAAGATTTGTTTTAAGTTTTTAGGAACGGTTTGTAAGGTTGTCGTTGTTAGATGTCATGGAAATTGGTTTCTTACTTTAGGAGACATGCTCGGTTGGAATGAGATCGAGCAAACTGTCAGTTCTAACTGAAGTTGGGGACTTACAAGACTACGTTAGTTAAATAAGATGTTAGTTACCAGACTGAATGCGTTGCCTGTTAGAGTTAGCATGAGAGTCCTCTTGACTCCTATGAGATTTATTACCGGGATTGCGAGGATGGCACCACCCAGCTTTACAGTGCCTATGACAGCCGAGCTGAAGGCAGAGGAGATCTCCTTCACCTTGACGTAGGGTAAATTAGAAACAACAGTTAGAACTCTAGACATACAAACATACTATTACACTCTCAAATCCTAGTTATTCATCTCTCTCTCTCTCTATCTCTCTCTCTCTCTCTCTCTCTCTCTCTTAATAATGTTTCCAATTAATTTCCTCACCAACTAAACCTTTGTTCTATTTGCATCTAAAGTAACTTAATTTTATAATTAAAATTCACCCACTTCCTTGACTCGCTTTCTCAATGTAAAAGAAAAACATAATTTTTTTAATATGTCTTTCTATAATAAAAGAGGTTATAGTGGTATAGAACTGCTAGACTAGTAGAAGAAGCACTATTCTTATAGAATGCAAATAGCTCAGTAGTAGAACAACAACTAGTCTAGTAGTAGAATAACTAGTCAAGTACCAAGCAGTAGAACATATAGATAGTATACAGTAGTAGAAGAAATAGATCAGTAGTAAAACAACTAGTTTATAGTCAGTAGTTAGAACTAGTAAGAAGTCAAAGTTAATGATAGTCACTACAGGACGTATGAACTAGCAACTTAAAAATTTATTTGATCTGATCATTGCTATAAAGCATCCCTAGTCTCTTTAGAGATCTAACCCAGTATTATTGATCAGTGGTTTGTTACTGATCAAAATAACTTCAATATTTACTCGTTACTTGAGGCTATATAAGAATAAATGTTACTGTACAAAGAAATGTTGTAGTCTACTGAAGTTGTATAGTATTTACAATGGCTCGTAATAAAAAGGTGTTAGAATCTTGCTTTCGAGCTTACCGTAGATCAATAGTGTTCAGTGCCTTTAGCTGTACAATTCTGTTTTATTTCTACAATAAAAAAAGGTTTTAGATGGAAAGTAGTAGAATAATTAGAATAGTTGTGGAACAATAAGATTAGTTGTAAAACAATTAGATTAGTAATAGAACAACTAAAGCAGAAGTTTAGCAACTAGACTAGTAGTCGATAAACTGGGGGAAAAAACTAGTCTGAAGTTAGAGGTAAAAGTATGTCAAGAAAAAAACTAGTCTGAAGTTAGAGGAAAAAGTATGTCAAGAAAAAAAAACTAGTCCGAAGTTAGAAGTAAAAGTAGGTCAAGAAAAAAAACAGTCCGAAGATAGAGGTAAAAGTATTTCAAGACAGGACGCAGTTATTAGCAACTTAAAAATGTATTAGATGTGATCATCTATGAATATGAAACGAAATTACATTGATCAGAACTTCTGAATTGTTTAATATGTTTTCATGCCTTAGCATTTTTTCTGTCTATCCCGGCATCAGGTTTGCGCAAAATGTTTGATCGTGTATGGGCGCTGGGGGCCTTAACTATTCTAGAACTAGTATTAGGATATACTATTACTACTTCACTACAGTCTGTTTTCGACCACTTGCCCTCTCTTTATCCCTTCTTTGGCTTTATATAATAATTGATACATTAATTAAATATGTAAATTAAAGTGTTATACTCATTTTAAAAATGATCAATTTTTCGTAATTACCAAGTCCTTGAAAGCTCAATTTAAATAACGCAGCTTTTTAAAAGAAAAGTAGAGAAAAAAAAATCATTGAATTAATTTTCAAAGAACTTTAAGTCACGACATCGCTTAATATTTTCAAGGACATCAAATTTACATTTATCAGATTCCTTACTGTCGTTGTTTCTATTAATTATATCGACAGAAAGTTTTTTTTTAATTTGAGATTGCTACCTCAATCAAAACAACTTCAATATTTACTCGTTACTTGAGGCTATATAAGAATAAATGTTACTGTACAAAGAAATGTTGGAGTCTGCTAAAGTTGTATCGTATTTACAATGGACTGTAATAAAAAGGTGTTAAAATCTTGCTTCCGAGCTTATCGTATCGGAACATTGCTTACTGTAATTCATTAATAATAGATTTAGTATAGAGAGTGGCTCGTTTTATCAATAAAAATAAAAGTTAGTCTTGCTCATGAAAGTAGGAGTAAAGTGAGAATTTGGACTAATGAAAGGACTGACTTGGTCACAATGTAGATACATATCACTATTGTGATAGGCTAAATTTTTGGATGGGGGTCTGGAACTTGGCCCTTTTTTACAGTTAATTTTTTTACTAAAGATTACTTCTACTAAATTATACTATTTTTTTTATTATATAACAGTTAAATAATTACCTGTGCCTTGATAAGAATTAGTTGCATGTACATTGCTATTTGAATAAGTCCAGCTGCGCTGTACAGAGATATCAGCATAAGAGCAAGGAAACAAGCCTTGAAGTTGGCCTTATCAGTAAATATTGAGCGGAACGCTCCCGATATCCCAAGTTCCTTCTCTTCTCTTATTGTTACCTATAACAATGGGTAGGAAAATCAATTAATTTCTTTAATATTTGGTTCTATCTTTTGTTAGCAAACTAAATGTATATTTAGTATGATTAAGTTGGCAACTCTTCGTTTGTTAAAACCTTAAATTGCAGCCCTAATCACCTCTCTACGCTATTTCGTTTGCACAATTTCTTTTCGCATCGCATTTTACTCTAGTGCAAAAACTATTTGTTTCGCCACTCCTTATTTTACATTATAATATTATTTGCTACTATCCATTTGAAGTTTAAATTAATAATTTTTTTAACAATTTACTTATTGAGAGAGGGAAGTTCTCCAATCTTAAGATTTACCAACTGTTTCATCACATTCCTATTTGAGGTTGGGTTGTGTGTCCGTGGGATAAGAATGTTATCAATCACGTTTTCAATTCGTGGTTTAGCGAAAGACATCTAAATGCTGTACTTTGTTCAGCTATAGCCCGGCTCATAGGCCTGGGTTTTACTGGATTCAGCATAGTTTTTAAAGTGTATTATCTTCTTATTTTGAGCGCCGTCCTATTCTTAAAGGCAAAGGTTAAACTCTGGAGAGTCTGGAACCCAGAAGGAAGGCACGAAAATAATAATGAAATGTGAGTTATAGAAGGTTTGAGAAGAGAAGAAACATATTAAACAAACCAACAAAAATAATGCTTAGACCATATGGGGCCCAAGAAAATATAGTTGTATATTTAAGTGCTGACAAAAGGGAACAGATGGGAAAGCAAGGAGGTGCGTGAAAGAAAATTAACCTTTTCTACCTTATTTGCTAGCTGATATAATTGGGTCACATTCACTTATTACGTCGATTTTTTGTTTACGAACCCCTTTTCCTAGGTTCCTTAGAAGCATATTCTTGGCGCACACTAGGAATCTACTTACAAGAGGTGTTAAGGTTCTGCAATCCGCCAACACAGCTGTTCTATAAATCAAAGTTGTCTCTCACAACAACCTCAACTCTCATCCTAACAAAATTACAACCTAGTAGAGGTGGGTAATAACTGTTATTTGACGGTAACAGGTTATGACGTTCCCGTTATCGAACGTTAACAGGTTCCATTAACAGGTTATTGGGTAATAGGTTCTTATGGTCTCCGAGTAGACTTGATGAGAAAAAAAACAAAAAACAAAACAAAAAACACTTAAATTTTCTCATCGCGTACGCACGTTCACAGAGTAAGTTTACTTTACAAACGACAAGAAAGAGACAGAAACCATTTTTTGCAATGATCTAACAGGAAAGGGGGAGGGGGTTGTGAGTTTAACAAGAAAAACAAAAAAGGCACCCTTTTGAGGGCGATAAAAACATGTAATAAATAAATATTAGTCTAAAATACTAGTATCGATGAGGTCCTATAGAGACGTATAATATAATTATAATAAAAGTTGTTAGAGGAAAATCGGTCCAGTAGAACCGGAGATAATACGTATGTTAGTTACGTATGAATAGCGGGGGGGGGGGGGAGGCGGAGAGGGGCCTAAGTAGCGCAAACCTGACCCGGGGGGTCTGAGGTATTATCCTACTCAGTCCCACCCCCCACCCAGGCGGGCCCACGGCCGCTCACTACAACTATACAACCGAGCGCCTCTACCCTACTAGTCTACAACCGTACACCAAGAATCTTGCAAACCTTGGCGTTTGTTTCGTTTTAACATTATTTAAAATGGAAATAACAGAAGATAACATTACAGGGAACGGAAACGGAATCCGAAAACGGTAACGGAAATGAATAACATAACTGATTTGATAATATAACGTAATGAAGAGTTAAGTTATAATATAACGGGTAACGCTTCATTAATCTTAACTAATACCTCATAACCTAATACCTCAGGAGTTAAAATAACTCTAAAGTTAAAATAACGTTTAAGTTATAATATAACGCATCATATTATAAGCTAATACCTGAGGCGTTATTAATGCTGTTATCTACAGTCCCGCCGCCAGGTGGAATATTTTTGAACTAAACTAGAGCTGTAACTACATAACTCATCCCCCTTTCTTACTCTGAGATAATGTCTACTGTCTACCGCCGCGCCGCGCCACTGCCAGTCGGAATACTTATAAATTAGACTAGAGTTACTCGATAACAGGTATTTTTCGATATTACGTTATCTGAGGAACGGCTCCCGTACAATAACAGGTTATTTTTAACGGTTACGTTATTAACGACACACCTCTACAACCTAGCTCTTGTAAACTCCTCCTCAGGGTTACCCAAAAGAACTTAAGAAATGAGTAACTAAACATAGATCTAAAGGCACATTAAAAACAAACTGTCCCAAAGTGAATTTTATTCCACAATCCACCCTTTGTTTCAAATTAATAAGGGGGGATAGGGGATACAAATAATGAAATTTATTGTTACAGTGGTTCATGGAATTAGTGTGAATTATATCCCTATTCGTAGTTAATAATACCAATGATTTTTAAGTCTCAAATTCGTAAGCTCCCTTCATCATTATAACGTAAGTTCCCTAATTGAGAAGTTACACAATAACAATAAACAATCAAACTATCCTATACCAAAAGTAAAACTTATTCTACAATCCTCCCTCAAGTTTAATTAAAACCATTTAAATTAGTAAAGAGGGATACACGTAATGAAAATTACTGTTACAGTGGTTCGTGGAATTAGTATGAATGATATTATATGTCCCAATTCAGTTAGGTTGCCTTTTCCTGATTCTGTACGGTTGTTGTTGTTACTGTTACTACACATGCCCGAGTTAGAGTTTTAAACTATAACCTTTTTCTGGGCCGTATCCGAATATGTAACCTTTTGATCTCTAAAAGATCAAATTGGTATTAGTTAGCGACTTAGTTTGTGTTTAGTTTATAGCGTTAGCGTAGCATTAAATAACCACTAATTCGTGTCAATACAACTTGATATCTATCTCGACCGAGCATCCTTTTAAATATGCTAATAAAATTCAAGTTTACCGACACGATGAGCTGAAAATAAATCGGTCTTCAGCCAAAGAAAATTACTTTTATAAAGAAAACTATGACGTACTTAATAGATTTTTTATGTTACCATCAACGTTAACGTTTTTACAGGCTTTGATCAACATGCAGTGCCTTGAAGATGTTCATCATGACGCAGTCACTAGCCTTAAAGTGGCCATGTATGTTGGGGTATACCTACAAGGTGAATTTGTTCAGGAAAAATTAAGCATATGTGCTTTTAAGATATGACTTTTATGTCATAACTGCAACATGTATGACCACCTTTAGTTATAGAATTTCATTATAAAACCTACCCAGATTGCCTGTGATATAGTGTCTATTGTACAATTAATTTGGTACCTTGATATTTTCTAATTCTTTGTCAATATCTTCTTTGATGGAATCCTTAGACCAGAATTTGTTGATGACGGCTTCTGCTTCTGCCATTTTGTTACACTTGACCAAGTGGAACGGAGTTTCGACGCCATAACAAGGAAAAGAGATTAGAAACAGAATTATGGGTATGAGGTTGATCATAACCACTTGCTCGTACGACAAGAACGGAGCCACTGAATACTCCGCCCAGAGACCAGCTGCTGTGTATAGACACATTATACCTCCTGAGATTTGACGATCCACCGGCTGAAAGAAAAAAAAAAAAAATCTATATATAGCGTCAATTTGATAAACATTATTTAATTTTAGTCCCTCATCAAAATAAAACTTATGATGGTTTTTTTTTTGAGTTTACGGTGGCTAAATACTAAAGCCAAAATATCCTTTCCTTAACCTTAAATTCCCCCCGCAGACGACCGACTTTTCGTCGGCCGACAAAAAGTCGGCAAGAGACTTGCGAATAGAAACAATAGAAAACAGGTAAAAGTCGGGCCGATTTTTTGTGGGCCGTGTGCGGGGATTCACCTGTTTCTATTGTTTCTATTCGCACCGTCTCCTACCGACTTTTTGTCGGCCGACAAAAAGTCGGTCGTCTGCGGGGGCCTTAAGACATTAGAAATAAGACTAGTGGTAGTAGGAAAGTTGCTAAAATAGAGTTCAAAGTTCCGCTCTGGCAAATAGTATCACAGAATCACAGAAGAAAGTGCATTATTTCTTAGAGTTATGCTGCAGACAAGTTTCTATGGTAAGGGAAGCTCTTCATGTGTTAAAACTAATAAAAAAAATAAAAATTATTCAAAGAAATCACCTTACATGAAATACTTCAGCTTCATAGACGGGTACGTTAAGAGCTATGCTCGAANGGTCGAAAAACACTACTTTTTAGTCTTCGTACTGTACCGTTTTTTCATTTCATAGGATTGGACTGAAACTCATATGGTACTTACTACTTTATGGTATTAAAATGTACGTGAATGGAAAACCTTAAATTTATATATAAAAACAAAAAAAGGGATGTAGAGGGTACCTCCCCGAGAGAAATTTTATGTCCGATGTCCCTGGAAAAAGTGAAAAAATTAATAAATTGCAAAATGATTTTACACTGACTAAACGTTCTACTTACTTCCTTACTCGCACACAATTTTGAACCTAAGCTCAAACCCCGATTTGATATTTTAACGAGCGAGGTCTACTGTTCACAGAACTACTAGTTTATTCTATTATAGGTAATTAGCGGAATATCATTGTCATTACCACATAAGATTAAGTTAATCGGCTAATTTATCTGATTGTACTAATTGCTGATTATTTAGGTAAAGTGGTACTTTGCTTAATACCACACTATTATCCATAAATTTGAGATACAATTATCCTATTTCAATCCGTAGTTTAATTAACTAAATTAATTAATCAATGCACTGATATAATTATATACTATAATATTAGCTGGATTCCAGTGTTTCACTAAAGAGCGTGTTATTTTTAATGTTTTGCTTCCGAGCTTAATATTGCATCTTGAATATACTCACGTTAACAGTTATGAATAACTCAGATAGGGCATTATTTCTTAGAGTTATGCTGCAGACAAGTTTCTATGGTAAGGGAAGCTCTTCATGTGTTAAAACTAATAAAAAAAATAAAAATAAATTAAAAATTATTTAAAGAAATCACCTTACATGAAATACTTCAGCTTCATAGACGGGTACGTTAAGAGCTATGCTCGAAGTACTTATTCCTGCCAAGAAGCGACCAATGTAAAGCAGTGGCAAGTTTGTTTTGAAGAAGAGAAGTCCCCACGCTACAAGTAGGATGACTTCGTTCAGGATTAAAGAGGTTTTCCTCGGAAGATAGATTAGAGTAGGTAAGCAAATAAGAGAACCTAATATAGTTCCGTACAAGAACAAATCTCCAAGTGTACCGACAGCTTCCTCTGGTAGCTTCGGCATCTTAGGAATTGCTGATGATGTCCAGCTGAGAGCATTGGCGACTAGGAACATTTGAGAAGTTACTGCAACAAAAATAAGAAAATTATAGCTGAAGCGGAAAAATGAAAAGATAAAATATGCGCCTTCCTTTTGAGAACCGAACCCAAGATTAACAGTTCCCGTTCTATTGATCTTCTTTTTTTAATTCATTTTTTGGTCAGCAACGTTAGGTTATTATTACAGAACAGGTGATTCGGCAACCTTGCCCATCTACTAGATAGCATCATCAGTTAAAAAATGTCTGACCTCCCTGGTATTCGATCTTACCATAGGTGTTTAGATCTAAATTTCAGGTGAGTGCGCTAACCACTCGGTTACTTTCATGCATTTCGAAAACCAAACCAGGAATTAACGTTTTGCCTAATCTGTCNTAATAAATTGATTTTTTTTCTTTAAATCCAAACGTTCGAAGAAGGATATCTGTTCGAGATAAAGGAATATTCTTGGCCCCTAGGCTGCCTGTTGGTCTAAATCTAATTAAATTTGGGCTGTAGATTATAATAATTGTTCTATATTTGGTCCCATATTATACGTTTCAAAATTGTGCGCCCGTTGGTTTTTGTTCCAGATGCTCACAAAGTTTGTATTATTAACTCTTATAAAAGTTATCATCTGGTTTTTAAGAAATTTGGATAGTTTGTCGAACCCACAGATGGTCCAATATTAATTTGTACTTCTTCTGCTTATTAAATTTTGCACATTCAATCTAAATCAAACAATTTTAATAGATTCAAATAGGGGTGAAATATTATAATAAATTAGGCAGTAACGGAAAAGCATAACAATTCCAGTAACAAGTCCAGTTATGGAGTGTTACCTGCATTAACCAGGGAAGTTTTGATTTTTTAGAGTGTTGTATATATATGCATATACATATATTTATGATATTAAGGAAAAACTTTTCTCGCTTTACTAATAAGAATTCGCTAACAAATATCGTAGTCCAGGATTTAACGTGCAAAAATGTGTCTGAATAACAACAAGCTTGAATTTTGAGTATAAGTATATCTTTTTGTGCATTTTAAGAATATGTAGTCGGCTAAGTTTGTCTGCGGGACATAGTTTGTCAATAGGCATTTGAAAAAAAANCGAGCTTACTAAGGATAGCGGAAGCTATGTGATAGTTCTGGAAAATTAATAAATTGATTTTTTTTCTTTAAATCCAAACGTTCGAAGAAGGATATCTGTTCGAGATAAAGGAATATTCTTGGCCCCTAGGCTGCCTGTTGGTCTAAATCTAATTAAATTTGGGTTGTAGATTATAATAATTGTTCTATATTTGGTCCCATATTATACGTTTCAAAATTGTGCGCCCGTTGGTTTTTGTTCCAGATGCTCACAAAGTTTGTATTATTAACTCTTATAAAAGTTATCATCTGGTTTTTAAGAAATTTGGATAGTTTGTCGAACCCACAGATGGTCCAATATTAATTTGTACTTCTTCTGCTTATTAAATTTTGCACATTCAATCTAAATCAAACAATTTTAATAGATTCAAATAGGGGTGAAATATTATAATAAATTAGGCAGTAACGGAAAAGCATAACAATTCCAGTAACAAGTCCAGTTATGGAGTGTTCCCTGCATTAACCAGGGAAGTTTTGATTTTTTAGAGTGTTGTATATATATGCATATACATATATTTATGATATGTATGTATATAATATGATAGATAAGATAGCTAATAATAAATACAATTTTTTGTCCTCGGCAGACCTCCGGATCATTCTAAAATATTTAAAAAATCACTTTATTTTCGAAATTTTTTAGCCTTTCGTAAATTTTTACCCCGAAGGACCCATTTTACGATAAAAGTTACTTCATGTGAAGTTATACATTCACTTTCAAAGAATACTTAATTTTTATCAAAATAAAACCAATTAAATATAGTTCCGACAAATCCAATATTATCCAACATACAACTTTTCAAAGTTTCCAAAAATTTCCAAAGCAAGCCAAATGAAGAGGTTTCTTAATTTTCACCACTTTTGACACTAAATATTTTATTTTTCGGCAAAAATAACTATATAAATTTTTAGTAAACTAAATTTGCGACACAGTTTGACCAAATTGGTTGCCAAGATAACTCAGTTCAAATTTGACTAGGTAAGTTTTGTCGTTTTTGTAGAATTCTTTTTTATTACAGAAAAACAGGATTTACTCAATTACTGAAACATTTCGTATANTAGATCTAAATTTCAGGTGAGTGCGCTAACCACTCGGTTACTTTCATGCATTTCGAAAACCAAACCAGGAATTAACGTTTTGCCTAATCTGTCTGAGCGTGACGCAGGTACGACTTGTAGGTGTAAAACTGGCTCCATCCATTCATTTTCATATTTGGTTGGTTGTTAATATCTGAGAATTTTTAGAACTTTAGAACTCGGACATCTAATTTTGCCCAAGTTTCAGCTTTTCTATGTTCTCAGATAGTAAGGTTTTAGATTTATTTCAAAATCTTTGCCTCACAATCAAGTGTAGTTAAAAAGCGTGTAATGTGCGTGTTTGTGTAAAACTAGCATCATTTAATAGATCTATCTATGTGTTGAGTTGTCCCTTTTTGAGAAGCGGAAACACTAAACAGCATGACATGGTCCCACTTCCCAGCCTTTACTAAAGGCCCCCATACAAGATCAAACATTTTGCGCAAACCTGATGTCGGGTAAATTTAGGCCATACACGACAGGTTATTTTTAACGGTTACGTTATTAACGACACACCTCTACAACCTAGCTCTTTTACAGTTAATTTTTTTACTAAAGATTACTTCTACTAAATTATACTATTTTTTTTATTATATAACAGTTAAATAATTACCTGTGCCTTGATAAGAATTAGTTGCATGTACATTGCTATTTGAATAAGTCCAGCTGCGCTGTACAGAGATATCAGCATAAGAGCAAGGAAACAAGCCTTGAAGTTGGCCTTATCAGTAAATATTGAGCGGAACGCTCCCGATATCCCAAGTTCCTTCTCTTCTCTTATTGTTACCTATAACAATGGGTAGGAAAATCAATTAATTTCTTTAATATTTGGTTCTATCTTTTGTTAGCAAACTAAATGTATATTTAGTATGATTAAGTTGGCAACTCTTCGTTTGTTAAAACCTTAAATTGCAGCCCTAATCACCTCTCTACGCTATTTCGTTTGCACAATTTCTTTTCGCATCGCATTTTACTCTAGTGCAAAAACTATTTGTTTCGCCACTCCTTATTTTACATTATAATATTATTTGCTACTATCCATTTGAAGTTTAAATTTATAATTTTTTTTAACAATTTACTTATTGAGAGAGGGAAGTTCTCCAATCTTAAGATTTACCAACTGTTTCATCACATTCCTATTTGAGGTTGGGTTGTGTGTCCGTGGGATAAGAATGTTATCAATCACGTTTTCAATTCGTGGTTTAGCGAAAGACATCTAAATGCTGTACTTTGTTCAGCTATAGCCCGGCTCATAGGCCTGGGTTTTACTGGATTCAGCATTGTTTTTAAAGTGTATTATCTTCTTATTTTGAGCGCCGTCCTATTCTTAAAGGCAAAGGTTAAACTCTGGAGAGTCTGGAACCCAGAAGGAAGGCACGAAAATAATAATGAAATGTGAGTTATAGAAGGTTTGAGAAGAGAAGAAACATATTAAACAAACCAACAAAAATAATGCTTAGACCATATGGGGCCCAAGAAAATATAGTTGTATATTTAAGTGCTGACAAAAGGGAACAGATGGGAAAGCAAGGAGGTGCGTGAAAGAAAATTAACCTTTTCTACCTTATTTGCTAGCTGATATAATTGGGTCACATTCACTTATTACGTCGATTTTTTGTTTACGAACCCCTTTTCCTAGGTTCCTTAGAAGCATATTCTTGGCGCACACTAGGAATCTACTTACAAGAGGTGTTAAGGTTCTGCAATCCGCCAACACAGCTGTTCTATAAATCAAAGTTGTCTCTCACAACAACCTCAACTCTCATCCTAACAAAATTACAACCTAGTAGAGGTGGGTAATAACTGTTATTTGACGGTAACAGGTTATGACGTTCCCGTTATCGAACGTTAACAGGTTCCATTAACAGGTTATTGGGTAATAGGTTCTTATGGTCTCCGAGTAGACTTGATGAGAAAAAAAACAAAAA
>KZ651847.1:40865-52109 GCA_001010745.2 Gerris buenoi
ATTATCCGCCATTTTGAATTTGAACAGCTGATTATTTTGAGTTCTCTATATTTTTCCTGTGTGCGCGTCAAAACGATCTTTAATACTGGTAAGTTTCACGCTTTTATCTCTTTTGGTTCAAAAGTTATTGGAACCGTACAGAGTGACAGACGGACACAGGAACGAAACTATAAGGGTTTCTTTTTTTTGGTTTTACCAACGAAACCCTAAAAATGGATTAAGGAAATGTAAAAAAAAGTAAAATTTGTGTACGTTTACATATTTTGTTAACCTGTGCATTATTATTGGAAGATGTAAATACAGCAATAAGTATTTTATGTTGTATTTTAAAAATGAATTATTATAAATTAGTTATATTTTGATATAGAAACTAAGTGTCCCCTCTGAAAATAAAATACAATCACTAGAAAGAAGCAGTAATAACTGTTTATATATTGTGTTTTCCCTACTATGATATAAAGATCAAACTAAAATATGTGTGGCAATTTATGTTTCAGACGAATTTATGGGAGATATATCAATGCCAAATACAGAATATGAAGAGGAATGGAGGCTGGAAAAATTCAACAAGACTTTCCTTGAAGAAGTCGAAAAAGTCAGAAAAGAAGTCCTCCTCGAAGGACTTCAGGTGGAGGAGGAAGGAATGAATCCTTATCTTAAGAAAGGGCCGGAATCCTGGAAGGCATTACAACCAGATACTTCACAACAAACTAGAATATACGAACAGAGTTTAAAAAACACAGCGATATCTCATAAACATACGAAACCATTGCGAGAGCCACATTTTCCGTATGAACGGCAAAGAACATCTCAAAAAGAAAGAAGTCACAAAAAAATATCGACTACTACAGCTCCTAGTTTAATAAATTTCATTAGCAGCACAATTAGTCCAGAGGAAATATCTCCAGAAATTCTATACATGCCTAGAAAAAGGGACAGAAGACGCGCAGTATTCAGGTATTTATAGTTATTATTTTTTATTCAATTAATATTATTTTAAACTTGGTTAAGCAAAAACATATGTTTTGGGTTTCAAAAAAATGTGTGTTGGCTTCATACTTATCGCTATTCAATTTGAAGTCGTTTTTATTAAAATCCTATGTTCTCATTCAAATTGATCATTCTAAAGCTACACAATAGGTTTAGCAGATTTACACTTAAAAACAAAATTAAAAAAATGTTGTCAGAATTTGGGGGATATCTATTCATTTTTAAACTAGCAGCACCCTCAATGTTTTTGGGACCCATGCCACCGCACAGGGTGGCAAAATTCAGGAGTGAATATATTACATAAAATACAAGCATTATATAGTACAACATAGTTCACTTTGGGCTTCACTATGCTTAACTGGCGCCGACAATGACTGGGGTGGGGTTAGGATGGCATGAGCAGGGTGGCATGAAGAAATTCGCCCATGGCGGCAAATCACTTAGGGACGTTTCTTATTTTAGTACTAGGCAATACAACGTAATATGTATAAAAGTTTGTGTAATTTTTGTATTAAGGGCTCACAGGAGGTCAAGGGCTCAGGAGAAGGCTCAGTTATGAGGTAGTTATGGTAGTGAGTCAGCCCTGAATGCCCTATTGTCAAACTGACTCCTCCCGTGAGAAGGACAACACATGACTTTGGAGATTCGGGCGATATATTATTTAAATATGTCCGTAAGACCAAATTTTAGTTTCGCCAGTACTCACTCCAAACGTTTCTCATCTTGAACTTTATTTGAGTTACTGCATCCTCCATTCTTGTTAATGGTAAATCTGATTCACTCGGCTGTTCTACTGTTGGTTCTGTAGCTGCCTGATCCGCTCTCAAGTTCCCGGGGATATTCATTAAAAGTGATGTATCTTCTTTTTATACTGCATCTTCTCTTATAAGGTTATAAGAGGATGTGGCCTTATAACAGAGGTTCTTCAGTGTCTTCACTGAAGACACCTAGAGATTATGAGATTACTGGTTCTTTTTGACTCCAATGTGCTATTCCTTTTTTTTCTGTGATGAGGTGATTTCTCTTGATGCCATGGCTTTTCATGCTCTTACGGTTGCTTGCATCCATCTAGTCTGGCCACCTCCAAACCGAGGACTACAGAAAAAGAACTCCCGAACAATTTCCCCTCCTAAATTTCAACGGTGCCAATATATGTTTTATTATTCAAAGAAATACATATAAATAAATATGTTGCAGACCTCGTATGTGGAATTGTAGAGGCTGTTATTTATATACAAACATGTGACTTCCACTTCAACAAATATGACATAAAAGGCCGGCTTCATTATTAATGAGAGATATTTTGCATTGCTTTGGTGTTTCTGCTGGAGCTCTAATCTGTTACGAGAAAGGGAACAATATCATTCAGGAGACTAATCAATAATTGTAATTTTGATAAATATATAATCTTTTCCCTGCAAATTCTTTTCGATTTATTGAGCTTCGCTTTGCTCAGCTCTTATACTACACTTTGCATTTGGTAGAACATATGCTTGGTCATAGTGACCAACCACAGGAAAGTATAAATCTGAAATGGTCCAAATTGGTACACTAGGATACAGGGTACACAAGTTAAAATAGTATATGCCCTTATGATGCATGTCATTGAAAAGCTCTTTAAGAGTACAGTTCTGTTATGTTCACTTTTGACATATTTTCATTCAAGAGGGGGGTAAAATAGAAAAACAGGAAAAAAATAGTTCTTAATTAAAAAGTAGAATTATTACTATTTTTAATCCGATTTCAACAACAATACAATACAATAGAAATGTTTATTAATATTATATACACATTATTATAGTTCTGCATTCTGCATCCATTAATGCTGAGATGTTAAGCCTAGTCCACACTACTAGACACTTTGCGAGACATGTCTATAGACATGTCTCGCAACGTGTCTATAGACGTCTCCTGAGATCATCTATTGTCTAGGTATAGCGTCCACACTTGTAGACACGTTGCGCAACATGACTACCGTTGCACCGTGTTTACCATTTCGAATGGAAAACCATAGACATGCGATTTTTGGTCTAGCAACGAGACCGTAGACGCCGTTTGTCTAGCCGATGTCTAGCCGTTGTCTATAGACAAATCGCTAGACATTGTCTCTGAGACCAAAATCGCGCAACATGTCTACTAGTGTGGACAAGGCTTTAGCGTGATATTAATATAATCAGAATTATTCGCCTAGTGTGAGTTTTGTTATTCTAGTTGTAGTCAGTTTAGATTTTGGAACACAGGTATAAAAAATTTTGAGAATAGTACAGATGGTTGTTTGTGATACGGAATGTAGCTTTATTAACCTCTCAAGTATTACTTCTTTACCAAGTTACTAAACAAACTATTATTCTTTTAAGCTAGAGCTTTATATACAAGTATAACGACAAAAAGAAGACCTTTTCTCCAAAGAGTCCGTCTCTGTTGGTATGCCCTATACGTACAGTATTCCTTTTAACTTTCAAGTTGTCCAATTAACTTAAAAATATATAACACAACTTTGTGCTACTGAAATTTAACGTCAGAGTGTAAAGATTTCAACTTAAATGAGATTTTAAAGTCATTTGTTGCACATGTGTAAATTATAATAATGCAATTTTAACAATTATTTGTTACACTGAAATAAATACTAATTTAATGTCATTTTTAATCATAATATAATAAAATATATTTCAAATCGGTGACACTGGTATTTTTTATTTCACACATTTTTCTAGCTATGTTAATTAAATTTAATATATTTCTCATTAAAAAGAAACAATATCCTTTTAAAGATTATAATATAATATACTAGCTATCATAAGACCTTGAACTAATTAGCGTATAATTGATATTTAACCAATTTTATATATTTAAAAATATATTAATGTAATAATGAATAACCGAGAATTTTAATTATGATAATTTTAAATTATTTATAACAATACGAATTGTTTAAATACTACAATGATTAATTGAAATTTACAGCAATGTACATTTTACGTGTATTTAAAACTGGTATGGTTTTTTGAATTCTGATCTGTAAATAGCTTATCTACATAGAAACCTCTTGTAAGAGGGTTGCCCTAATGATAAGATGTTTCTATTTCCTGAGCCCGGATGTTGCTTTGACCTTGACGTAGATCGAACTCATATCCTTCTCATTTCCTTATTTCTAACCCTAGACTGAACCTTGCTAGGTTGTTTTATCATTTTCTTATATCGCAGTTAACTACTGATCCTAAAAACAAGGAGCAATTTAACACGTTAGTTAATGTGACCAATTTATTCATATAGAGAGTAACAAAAATGCAAACTTCGAAACCATCTCCTTTTGAAAAGGCTTAATATTAATAAGAGGTCAATTTTTGTTTAAAGTTTCTTAAGCTGCTTAAGATTAATCTATGTATCGAATTTCAAAAGCCCAACTTACGAGGTAGCAGAGATATGAGAGAAAAACCAGATGAATTGGTTCTTGCAAAAAATAATTTAAAAAAAAAATTCTTGCAGGAGCTCACCCTAGCGTACTGCTGTGCGCTCAGATACTGCTCAAAACAAAAATTCTTAAATAAATTATCATTGCTGGTTAGGTGTACATACAATAACATATTTCATTAAATCAAATTATAATTATCATTAACTACGGGAGACATACAGAGAAAAATTGACTCCAGCACCGGGACTTGAACCACGGGCCTCCTATATATCCGTTACAGGCGCTCTAACCAATAGTACATACAATAACATATTTCATGTATATTTGAATTTACCCCATTATTATAAGCTGAGCTTGTATTTTTACTGTGTGGTAAGAGTTAATAGGAGATTATGAATGGTGAGGCGGAAAAGCGTTCCTAGAATTAATAGTGTTTTTAGTGATATTTTACTGCTAATCCGAGCATCTATCACTGATATTTTATGCGATAGTTTAATTTGTTCTCAGAAGACGAGAAGGGTGGTTAGCAGGGGACGGTGAAATACGTGAATCTCTCGGAGTATACGAGAAGGAGCAACGTCGTGCCTATCTTCGGCGGAAAAGAGCAGCCACTGCTAGAAAAGAGAGGATCTGGGACCACGGTGTCATCCCTTATGAGATAGATGGCAACTTCAGTGGCTCACACAAAACACTCTTCAGACAGGCTATGCGACACTGGGAGAACAGGACTTGCATTAAATTCGTCGAAAGAAGTCCAATTGAACACCCTAACTACATCGTTTTCACGGAAAGACCTTGCGGGTACTGTCCATTATAATAATCAATATAAGAAATTCTATAGCTAATGGCTTAATCAATGTTTGCTCGCCAATTGTTTTCTAATTGAAATATATTGTTGCAGATGCTGTTCGTTCGTGGGCAAGCGAGGTAACGGTCCACAGGCTATATCCATCGGTAAGAACTGCGACAAGTTCGGTATCGTAGTTCACGAGCTGGGCCATGTTGTGGGATTCTGGCACGAACACACAAGACCTGATAGAGATAATCATGTCAACATAGTACGGGAAAACATCATGTCAGGTCAGTCTAATGACCGTTATTAGTAATCACTATTCTTCTTCTTATATATAATATCTATACAAATTGTAAAATTGATAACGTTTTAAAACTGACTGCTAAAGAAAATGTATCTAATTGTAAAGGAAGATTCAATTGCATTTTGAATATATACGTTAAGTAAACATGTATTTGCAGACTTATAATGACTACTATGTGTTGTAGGGCAGGAGTATAATTTCAACAAGTTAACAGACGAGGAAGTAAACTCACAAGGATTACCATATGACTACGAATCTATTATGCACTACGCAAGGAATACTTTCTCCAAGGTATTAGTTAAAAGTATTTAAAGTTTGTTCTATTTCATTGATTGAATTATGATCGTTATAAACTTTCAAGGGATTACATCTTCACATGCATTTATCACACTTAAGAACAAACACAAATGTAAATAATTACTACTGCTTAAAATATTAGGTTTAAGTTGTACAAATAGAATTTTAGTTTAGAGAAAATGTACAATTGAAGAACACAAAATCCATGGATTTAGAAGACTGTATAAAAAGTCCCTGCAGTATGTGTACTACGCTTAGAATTGATTATATAATAACATTTTTTAAAAAGGAATGCTTGGTATGTACGAATTAATTGAAAATAATAACTTTTTCTAACTTTATAACGAAATATTTTAAAAATGAATTATATGAATAAAAACTTGGTACGATAATCTCGAACTTGAAATTGAAATCGGTCCAATATATTAGGCTCCTCGCGCCTGCTCTGCTCAGGACTTCAAACGACTGACAGAAATTTTAGAAATAACTTTTTTGGAGCGCCATCTCATTACTTTTTCTTTATAGTAGAGAATATAGAATTGGCTTTCTACTGTATGTGGAGTTCTAAGCTAATATTTGCACGGTTTTCATTCTTTTAATTAAGCTTTGAAACGACTTTAACATAATATTGGTACAAAAGTAATTTATTTTTCCCTTTATTTCTAATTTTTATTATGTTAGGATAATGTACCTTGTTTCTTTCTGATCTGTACAACACTATTAGTGTTATTTAAACGAGCCGGTCATAGTTATAATGTGAGAATGTGTTTGTGATCGTGCGTAAGACTGTAAGTGTGGGAAAAACTTTTGGGGTCTTAAGATATTAAACCAGGCGCTATGGCGTCAAGGTAATTCAATATATTTAAAGAGAAATATGACCAAAAAGAGATCTATTTCACACGGAGGTCTGTAAGTCTCGGGGGTATTTAACTGTAAAACATGTTAGTTTATGACGTTTAGTAAAGAGAGTTAGATTGCCGATTGCCGACAGACAAAGCTCTGGTATTCCTTACCTAGGTACTTGGAAAGTGGGAACTCCCTCCACACAACAAACCTTCTTGCTTGGCATACCGTGGCTCTTTCTTAAAGTGAGAAACCATATCAGTGAACAATATAATACAAAATACAATAATTATATAATATAGTAAAATGTAATTAAACGCTAAATAATCTTCAGGTATAAATAAAGATCGTGAGTTTTTCATTAAAAAAAAATATTTTAGATCTTATTCTCAAGAAGTCTAAGCATTATGTGTAAAAGAAAAAAATCAGAGAAGTAACTGCAGAATGCTGATAAATTACAAACCATAAATAGATTGTTTTTCTTCAAAACAGTCTTGTGTTATATTAAGCTTAATGAATGCCACTGAATTATTTGTCTTTCTTTCAGGGAACTTATTTAGATACAATTTCACCGACTGAAAATATGGATAACAAGAAAAGAAGACCTGAAATTGGACAAAGACGTAATTTATCACCGGGAGACATAGCTCAAACCAACTTACTGTACAAATGTCCTCGTAAGTAAAAAGCGGTAATTATGAGAACAAATGAATAAAACTACAGGATATAATTACAGTACCTTTAAGGTTTTATCACTAGAGTAATCTACATTTCAAATGCTTAAGTCTTAAGTCATGAGAGTAGATAATAAATATAGGCGTATTAAATACTTCGACTGATTGTAATTCCTTTTATTTCGAAAGTGGGTTATTTGAGCTCTTAATGTTGTTAAGATTTTGTTGTTGTTGTCTTAAGGCATAGACAGCATGTACTTACTCGCTTTAAGCTAGGAAAAGACAATTAATTAAAAGTATTGTCGAGGAGTTTTATACAAAGAATGCTAAAATTTTGGATGTTGAATCATAGAGCATATTATTAGGTTAGATAGTTAAATTGAAAATGTTTGAGTCATACATCAGTTATTAATTAATGGGACCAATAAGAGTGCAAATCAGTTATCTTATAATATTACGAGCTCTTAAGTCGTAGCAACGGGCATAATTGTATAGTTAGAAAAAAGTAAAATTAAGTAGATTAATTTTGATTAAGTTGTTATTATAGGTTTAACTTGGTGCGTAGGCTTCCGCGGGTAGACTCGTAATAAACAGCTTGGTTTTCCGGTGGAATCCGCGTCTCGAAGGGGATGAAGTCCGACGTTTCGCTTCCACTACTGGAAGCATCTTCAGGGGTGTAATCTACGCTCCAGAAAGCAACTATAAATACGCCGTCCTTCTCTCCAGTCGTCAGGATGTCTTGTTGTTGCTTCAAGTAAACATCACGATGCACCACACCCCTGAAGATGCTTCCAGTAGTGGAAGAGAAACGTCGGATTCCACCGGAAAACCAAGCTGTTTATTATTATAGGTTTGTTCCAACCAAGCAGTGTACCGTCCGGAGGATCGTCACGAGCATGCGCATGCGCAATGGATAAAAGCCGTTCCATCCCGATTTGTGACAGTGATTCTTAACGTCCTCCAAATTAATTCAACCCGCGCAGGGATCGTTTGCGAACCATTTAGTGCACTGCCCAAACGATCCTTACATCTATTAGATAAGTTATATCTATTTGAAGACCAACAAAACAAAAAAAAAATTAGTTTATAATAATAAATGTGGTTGCCTTGTAGTTTAGCAATAACAAATAATTTCGAGGTGATGCGACGCCGTCTAAGATAAACTCGTTGGTCTTCCTCAAATATTAACTATTTCCACCTTTTTTTTTTTTTTTTTTTTTTTTTTTATAATAAACGAATTCAGTATTTTGAATGAGCGTTTAATTTTTAGGTTGTGGCCGAACGTTTCTGGAAAACAGTGGTAAAATCATATCGGGTAGCGGAGAAATGGAGAAGTGTGAATGGAGGATAACAGCTACCCATGGCGTCAGAATAGTTCTTAACATTACTGATTTAGACATCGCTAAATCGGAATCCTGCAGGTATTTATTATCTATTGTGAGATGATTTATAAACTTGATATGATGTAACTAGTAGTTCTTAACATTTATTTATTGCAGATCGAACTATCTAGAAGTAAGAGATGGTTATTGGCATAAGTCTACATTGCTTGGAAGATTCTGTGGATCCGGTCATATCAATGATCTTATTGTTTCATCTGGTTTTAGAATGGTTCTTCATTATGTTACATCTTCAAAGCAAGCTAATCACAGAGGATTCACTGCTCACTTTGAAGGTTAGGAAATGATTTTGTTTTTGTGCCACAAACTCTTTTAGTGCTGTGATACGTTATAATAAGTTTAGTATCTTCGCAAAAGAGGAGGTTGTAGTGAGATTTGTTGAGCAGACGTTGAATTGCAGATAAAGCAAAATCAATTTACTCAATTAGTCTTGGATAATAATTAGAAAAAACTAAAAGTTGTGCTAGTGATTGAGGGAAGTTATAGAATCTAAGAAATATTCTTAACTCAGCCTAAAACTGATAATTAACGTAGTAAGTCTATTGACCACTGTGCTTTTTTGTTTGAAATCAGAAATACCTCTATTAAAGAATGAAAACTATGTTTCACAATTTTTTGTTGTTGTTTCGTTGCTGAGAGAATACTGTCCCTATGGAGAGAGATATAAACAAAAATATATAATTCTACTTAACATTTCCAGAAAAAAAATTCATTTGATAAATAATTTATTTTTCTTTCAGCTGTTTGTGGAGGAAACATTTATGTTAACGAATCTGGTCATTTGGAATCTCCAAATTTCCCTGAGTATTACCAAGCCAGCAAAGAGTGTATCTGGAAATTAACTGCACCCTTAGACTACCAAGTTGCTATTCAATTCCACAGTTTCGAAGTTAGTATATAATTGTTCACCAATAATACATTTAATTGGTCGGAACAGGTTTGTAATAAACATTTTTTTGTGTTGTGACCTTTGAGTTTTATTCTTGTGACCTTGAGTTTTATTTCAAAAGCAAACTCCAGTGAATTTAGGAAGAAAACGCCTAATTTAGTCATGGTAAGATAAACCCAAGCGATGGAAATGAAAATATACCCAAGAAAGGTAAAGGAAAACATAAATAAATATACGGGTTTAGAAACACTACTATAATACTACTCTGACTGGATTTAAACCATTTAAGAGAGTAGGAGAAAACTCCTAACTAATAAAGAAGTTAGAATAAAGAACAAATAATGGGAAATATAGAATACTTATTAGAGTTACATAGTTAATATCCAAGGGATGATTTTGCTCACATACTCTCCCTGGGAAATGTATGTTGAATTTGCTCGCACCCTCTACAGACCTCTAACCACCACTAACTAGACAATAAGTCGATCGGTCGATTTGCTGTTGGTTGTGGTAAATGTCGTGGCTTGAAATAATCTTGTATCCGAACGGGCGAACGGGACCGGTTGAAGGCAGAGGTCGACCGAAGATGTTATAAACTAAAGAGAGGTTATTAATTGGTTGTTGTTTGGTAACAAACGGAAGAAGTGAAGCTATTGGCTATTGTGATTTCTCAAGTGCATCAACTTACACAGTGGCTCCCCTGTGTAGGTTAGATCTGAATATATATGTATCTATAATCCCTTTCCTATTTCCTTCTACTGAAAACTCTGATTACAAATATTGATTGGATTTTCAGCCGCATCTTACTCCTTAAACCTTGTACAGCAAGATCACATCGATAAAGAGGTTCTCTCTTAGTTACCCACCTATATTGGTATCCACAGAAATCTTAAAAATTAGGATTAGTAACAAAGTAACTAACTAACTAAGACCAATAATATTTAGTTTAATGTAATATGTAACAAGAAATATCACACTTTTGGTATATTCTGATTATGTCACAAAATTTCCCACCAATTTATCTCAATTTCATAATAAAATAGTGGGTTACAAAATAGTTTCATGTCACCTTTGCTCTTCGTCACGCCACATGTCCTCCAGTCATCCTTAATCAAGCTCCCATTCCTCAGTCCAACTCCTGCCGATACCTTGGCCTTACCCTTGACCGACGATTAACATGGCAACTACACACTAAGACAAAACGTACTGACATCACACGACGATACAAGTTACTGCTCGGTCTTCTGGATCGCAGGTCTAAGATTTCTCTGAATAACAAACTTCGCATCTACAATGTAGTCTTAAAGCCAGCTTGGACCTACGGTCTAGAAGTGTGGGGCAGCACCAAGCCTTCAAATTCCCGTCGTCTCCAAATCCTACAGTCAAAAATTCTTCGAAAAATTACCGATGCTCCTTACTATGTTTCGAACCTTACTCTCCATGAAGACCTCAATGTTCCATTTGTCCGAAATCTATCCGTATCCCGATATAGAAAATTCCATGAATCCTTATCTCACCATCCTAATCCTCTTGTACAACTCCTATCTTCCCACCAAATCCCAGGTAACCCGCCTAGACGTCTGAAGAGGCAGTGGCCTAGAGATCAACTTCTATAAAATATTTATTGTTTTGAAATATTATA
>KZ651847.1:57979-73191 GCA_001010745.2 Gerris buenoi
AAATGAATATTCATTAGCTTTGTCTTAATTTTATTTATGGAAATTGAGAAAGAAAAGTTTTTTTCTTCTAGAAAATGAAAGTGGTATAAAAAATTAACACAGAGTAATCAAATCATGGTTAGAAATTTCTGGCATAAATGTTATTATATTACATTACACACTTAAATAACTATATGACTAATAACTGATTTATTTATGACTAATAATTAATTATTAAATTTATTTATTTGTGGTTCCACAACTTGGTAAAGAACCGAGCTAACACTATACACGGACTTCAGGAAATACTTCCTTATACTGCCGTTTCGATCAATTTTATCGGCACGCAAAATTTTAATGTTTTTTTTGACAAAATGGCGTTAAAAATTAAAAACTATCCCCATGTGTTATATATTTTGGTAATCTACTCGTATACCTTTTATTTGATTCACTAAAAATGTAAAACAAGAAATGGCCTTTTCGCGGGAAATGATTTATCTGCCATTTTGTATTTGAACAGCTGATAATATTGAGTTCGATGTATGTTTCCTGAGTGCGCGTCAAAACGTTTATTTATAATGGAATGTTTCATGTTTTTTTTTTAGCTTGACTGTTAATTTGATTGTTTTAGCAAGAATGCGAGTATGACAGCGTAGAAGTACACAGTAAACTTCAGGGTGAGCTGATAAGAAGACATGGGGTTTACTGTGGTTCTATGATCCCCCCTCCCATTACTTCAGAAAGCAACACTTTACGCATCGAGTTCAACTCAGACAGTACTATTCACAAAAGTGGATTTGCAGCTCTGTTTTTCACAGGTAATATCAACGATATATTTATTATATTGAGAGTAATCGGAATAAAGGCAAAAGGGGTGACCCAGGGGTTAGCTTACTAGCGACTCTTGCCTGCAAAAAGAAATTGATAATGCCATAATGGTTTGATTCCTGGAGTCTAAGGCATGTTTCACACTAACGACCATATCAATTAGACGTGTTCCCAGGTTTTAGGCAGGAACTGAGCAAACCCATTGACATATATCCACGTGCTGTATGTCTTTGAGTTCAGGCCCCCGAGAAAAGGGAAAAACATTACAAATGAGTGGTTACCTTATAATTTGCAAACCATTTAAGTTGATGTAAATGTAATATTTATACTTCTTCCATATATTAGAGAATAGATGATATTTTCTAATAACTTCTTTATCTAATTTTTTTTTTATTTATTTCTAGTCAGCTATTTTGCGTTTTTCTGATATTCCAAACATTGGAACATTGAAGATTCCTATATTTTTTAGAAGATGATGTATTAAGTAAAGAGTTTTTTTTCTAGATAAGGACGAATGTGCGATAAACAACGGTGGATGCCAGCATGAATGTAGGAATACAATAGGTTCTTATACTTGTTCATGTCACAATGGTTTCACTCTCCATGCAAATGGACGTGACTGCAAGGAAGGAGGCTGCAGGTATGAACTTAGAGCTCCTCATGGGAACGTGTCATCACCAAACTACCCTGATCCCTATCCTAAGAAGAAAGACTGTATTTGGCACTTTAAAACCACACCGGGACACCGCATTAAGCTTGTTAGTATTTTAAAATAATTTTAATAACTTGTGTAATTTTCTCATAGCTTTCCATCCTCGTAGGATAATATTGTTTCTAAAAATAATAACGATCAAAGGCTTACTTTATCTGCCTATAAGTGGGATACACCGCTTCCTCGCGCTTTACAACGTACAAATTGACGTTTTTAGAAATTATTATTGTCTAATTTATTTACTTTTCCCCTCCTTTTATCTGAAATCTGTGAAACAGGTTTTGATTTTATGCATGAATAAACGTATCAATATAACAAAATTTAAAGAGCACAGAAGCTTGATTTATTATGGGACCATCTGTGGGCTACGTTCTTATGAGTACTTTTAAAGATATAATATATTGAAATAACTGTATATTCGTGCGCATGTGGAAGAGAAACAAATGGCTGCAGAAGGTTCAAACTGGGACCAACAATGGGGTTATTATGGCCTACCATCCGAATTTCAATAAAATCTGACAAGTACTTTGTTGGAACGCAACAATTGAGCGATAGTCCCGGAACCAAAAATGTTCCCTGACCTGAGTCTGAAACAGATTTCTGTATTGGAATTTTTGAATTTTGAGCAATTAAAAAAATTCACGTTATTCAGAACGTTTTTAACGTCCGTTACCTTCGGCAAGCTTGTAAGCAATATAATAAAATGCAGCCAACAAAGAAAGCACTCAAAACGTGATTTATATACAATAAATAAAACATATGTATAACAAAATGTGATCACAACAAGTTTCATGAGCTCAGGTTATTCTTGTTTCATTTAAAATTATTTTCATTATCAATGCTCAGTTTTAATTAATTTTATTTTCAAATAGGTGTTCACAGAGTTCGAGATGGAATCCCATCATGAGTGCTCATACGATCATATATCCCTGTATGACGGTGGCAACGCTGATTCAAGAACACTTGGAAGATTCTGTGGTTCTAAGCTTCCTCATCCCATAGTCGCTTCAACTAATCAAATGTTCATGGTCTTTAAATCTGATGGCAGTGTCCAAAGGAAAGGGTTCACCGCCTCGCACACTACAGGTTAAAATATCTATTTTTTATTTTTTTATTTTTTGTAAATTTAATTTTTTAAATAGTTTTAACGATTTTTTGATATTTTGTTTTGTTTATTGTTATTTTTTCTTGTTTCTATGCTTAGTTTGTGGCGGACATTTGAAAGCGACTACTACACGCAGGCATCTTTACTCTCATTCAAAGTACGGAGATCACGACTACAATGATAGGGCAGACTGTGATTGGACGATAGAAGCTGAAGACCCAAGTTTTAACGTTCATTTGACTTTCCTAGCTTTTGAGATTGAAGATGATCCGGACTGTACTTACGACTACGTAGAAGTATTCAGCGGACTTGATGCTTCAGGACCTTCCTATGGAAAGTTCTGCGGGAACTCGGTAATATCACTTGTTTATATATTTATTATATGTCTGAAATTAAAACTAATATTAGAAACGACATTGCCAATGCATTGTGGTACTTCTTAGACTTCGATATTTGCACTTTTCTTTACGTAATACTAATTGATGAGCTACTAAATTTAAGACCATGTTATGTCCACAAAGAAAAAATATCTTTTAATGGTCACACATATTATCATTGTGTTTTGAAAGGTTTGCAAATTAAAAAAGTATTTTGTAACATAACTTTTGTAAATAGAGAAAATTTTTCGTTTACGCTAGTAAATAAATTGATCGCTAAAGTGAAGTCTGCGCCTCTCTAGGAGCATATAACTACTATCCATGTGATTGATTTAATGTCCCTTTGCCACGAGCTAAATTCGATAAATTTTTTCGTTCCAACTACTGAAATGAATTACGATTCAACCAATTAATCTGATGTGTTTTCCTCATGTATTGACTTCAGTTTCTTTAGAGTCCATGGCTTGGAACCAATGCTCCGTTACTGTAGCATTAGCGTGTATAAGCTCATGAACTTTTGAACATCTGCGTCGGCACGTGTCGGTCCTCAACGACTGATAAGACCTCGTATAAGGAAGAGAATAATTGTATTGCCGATGCAGTTTGTAATACAGAGAGGTATTACTATTGATCGTTCCCTCTCTTCGAAAATCGGCTAAACCACTTTATTTACTTGGATTGCCGAAATTCATATTAAATAACCCAGAAAATCGGCAATAATTGAAAAAATTCAATCATTTTTACGCAGAGGAAGATCTAAAACTTCACAAGGAAGGACTTTATAATTTCCTACGTTGTTTAGTGTGCTTATAACGCACCTATCTCTGGAAGTACCAACACAAAAATTTGAAACTTTGTAGTTATGTTTGGAGTAATAACCCACACAAAGGGAAAATGTAATGAAGCCCCAAATTATCATCCCTTAAAAACAGAGGATTGACATTTTTTTTTTTAAACTAATGCCCTCACGTTGGGTGTTCGTTATGGCGCCATGCGTACGAATTATATAATTTGGTTGATTTGTTTAAACTTTTGAGTGTACTGAAAATGCATACTTGGCAACTTAATCATTTATATAATCGACTAGCGTCCCAACGATGATGCACATCGAAATGATTTGTTATTGCTAAGCTAAGGCAACCACATTCATTCCAATAAAAATAAATGCTTGTTTTGATCTGTTAACTTATCTAAATAGACATCTAAATTAATTTACCTAATGTTACTTTTTTGAATTATAAAATTAATCCTGTTGCCACGGGCTAAACAGCTATTTATTAATTGTATGTCTACCTGGATTTCATTGTTATCTATTCACTGATATTTATTAAAACTTATGTTTATTCTTTATTTTAGAATCCGACAGATATAATCTCAGTGAACGAAGCTCTCTTAGTTCGGTTCAGATCGGACGATTCGATTGTCAGCAAAGGATTCTCAGCTTCCTATATTGCCATCGATCCTTCGAGCAGCGAAGAACTTCAATCAAAAATACTTGACTAATTGTAACTGTGCATTCAAGAGAAATGATTATTTTCAATTTCCTCACGATTTGTAATGAAAGTTGCTCATTCGGTGCGATAAATTCATCAATACTGACTTCTTGAGCACCGGTTTTCTCGATCATATTAAAACTATTTAGATCTCTTTTTGTAATTATGAAGCCTTTCTATGATTTGGCTGATTTTGCAGTAACTCATTGATTTAATTGAATACTCGTATATTCGGATGTAATAATTGTAATTGCGTATTGAAACATCCTCCTGGCCCTTATTGTATAAATATTTTGGAGAATATCTTATAATATTTTCTTTACGTAATTCAGGCTCAGAAGCAACTTACAATCCCGGGGTTCACTTTAAATTAAAGGTCTTTTAGATAAACCTATATTGTTTTTAGACNAAAAAAAAAAAAAAAAAAAAAAAAAAAAAAATAAAAAAAAAAAAAAAAAAATAGTTTTCAAAGAGTGGCGATAAAGGTCCGCTTGTTTCCCAAAAACGAATTATTTAAAAATAATTTCAAAGAATAAAAGAAAAACTACACAATAAGCGACAAAACACTTTTAAACTTTTAAAATTACCATGAAATTTCACCATAGAAGTTAATGTTATAGAGTAATAAAATTGTCTTTTCCCGAAAAATTAAACTTTTTATTAGCCAAACCAGCTTTCAGTCTTCGTAACGCCATGATCAGTGCCAAAGTGCAGAAGAAAAATTGAGTTAGATTCAATAAGCGGAAGGTGATTTCATCTCGAAGATCGACCTCTAAATCATCGCCAGTTTTACGAACGCAGTGGGTCATTTAGGTTGGTATTTCCGGATAAACCAGTTACTTCTTTTTCGACCTGGTTATTGATTAAGAACGCACCCAAGTCATCCTCTACATCACCTGATAAGAAAGGACTCATCAAACGAAAGGTAATAATATTATAATTTGTTTCTTCTAGGTTGAAAATCACGACAAATGCCTTTATGATTACGTAGAAATTCGTGATGGGCATTCGTACGATTCACGACTTATTGGGAAATACTGCGGGTACAAACTTCCTCCGGATCTTTTTTCTTCGGGGAATAAACTTATGATCAAATTCGTCTCTGATGGTTCCGTCGAAAAAACTGGTTTCTCAGCTGCTTTCTTAAAAGGTTGGTTCCTTAGTTTTGCAATTGTTATACAATTAGATGGTAATAAATTATGTAAAAGTAAATAATATTAAAGATAAGTAGTAGAGTATTGGATGAAATTGTTAAGGCTGAATCGAGTGTAACCATTTGTATAAAGTGCTATATTCTTTAACTATCTATTATGTTGCAGAATACGACGAGTGTTCTAGAGATGAGCACGATTGTGAAGACCGCTGCATCAACACGCTTGGTAGCTATGAATGCGCTTGTCAAATTGGATACGAACTTCATTCTGACAGCCGACACTGTGAAGGTAATATTTTGTCTATATCAATGCGAAATTTTCTGTGAAATTAAAAGAAAACCCCAAAAATAAGCTTTGTATTCACAACGTCTTATCTTTTTTTAGGGTTTCGTTAGTAAAACCAAAAAAAAGAAACACTTATAGTTTCGTTCCTGTATTTGTCTGTCTGTATGTACGGTTCCAATAACGTCCCCTCCTCCTCTTTATACTAATTTCATGTTCACAATTACAACGAAACCCTTTTTACCTGAGACTTAAATTTTTTTAAATTGTTTTCTCTAACATGTTGTAGATGCTTGCGGTGGAGTTTTGGATACTGCAAATGGTTCAGTTACAAGTCCATCCTTTCCAGATCTGTATCCTGGAAGCAAAAATTGTGTTTGGGAAATCCTTGCGCCTCCTCACTATAGAATAACTCTCAACTTTACGCATTTCGACCTCGAAGGAAATAACGTAAGTAAACGGAACATCTAAAATATATGAAAAACCTATTGTAAATATTAATTTTTATAACCCATAAATATTTTATATATCAACCCACATAACAAGTGTTTCTCTTAATTGGACACAATTCCTAAGCTTCGTAATATTGTAATATGTAAAGATTAAGATAGTTTTTTAGGGTCTCGTTGGCAAAACCATGTCTGCGTCACTCTTTAAAATTATCAGCCATTCAAATCTATAATGGCGGATAATTCAATCACGCGATTTTTTTTTTTTGATTTTTATTTTTTTGATTTTTTTTTTATTTTTTGATTTTTTTTAAAATTTTGAGTGGAGTATCAAATGAAACGTATTCAAGAGTAGATTAAAATAACAAGTATATAACATAAGTAAGTAAAAATGTATAACATTTAAGGAAATTGATTAATTTTTCACGCCATTTTGTCAAAAACCATCTGCTGTTTTTTTTCTGCTGTTACTAAAAAAATGTTCAACATGTGTGGTCTGCTGAGCCTTAGAAAAAATAAAAATTGGCTATTTGGTCTGATTAACTGGGAATCCAAATTGGCGTATAATTCATGTCACTCGAAAAAAATATTTTTTTAAATTTTGAGTGGGTTATCAAATGAAAGCTACCCATAAGTAGATTTCCAATCTAAAAAATACTTTTAAAACTATAATTTTTGTTGTATTTATGTCAAAATATACCAAAATACAAAAAAACCATCGCTTGCTAAACTGAAAGAAATTTGTTTATATATTTCTGTAATTATACTTTTTCCTCTTTTATCAACATAAAATAAAATCATTATAATAGNCAACTCATTGATTTAATTGAATACTCGTATATTCGGATGTAATAATTGTAATTGCGTATTGAAACATCCTCCTGGCCCTTATTGTATAAATATTTTGGAGAATATCTTATAATATTTTCTTTACGTAATTCAGGCTCAGAAGCAACTTACAATCCCGGGGTTCACTTTAAATTAAAGGTCTTTTAGATAAACCTATATTGTTTTTAGACAACTATTATAAAGGGAACTCTACTTCCTAAAATATTCCCTTCACCTTCGATGTTTATGTTCCAATTTACTGTGCTAAACATTAAGTCACCTTAAAGTCTGCAACACTACATCTTTAAGGGTTGTACGTTAACTAAAGGGAATAGTTAAAATCCACTAAATAATGTTTATAAACAGATAATTTTATACTTCTTTATGACAATTTTAAGCCATGATTTATGCTAACTAACTCACTATAATAGAAATAAGTTTTTCTACATTGAATTACACTATATAAATAGAAAATAAATGTTAAAATGTCTTTCAGAAAAGTAATTGCATAAAGAAAGTTATGCAGAAGTTAAGTCCCTTAGTTAAGGGATGTCTATAGAAGTTAAGGGATATCTTAATACTCTATATCGTAGGGAGGGAAACTAGTTCACAGTTTTTGCAGTTGCGTGGAATCATGTCACGAAAGTTAACTTACCGAGTTGTGTATCAGCTAATGCAGTGTATACTTCTTGTAAATAGAACAGGCTTTTAGGTTTCTAAACCAAATATGCACAAATTGCACTTGGGCTACGAAAATGGACTCAGTATTAGTGAAAATTGCAGGCGTTCATATTCTTTTTAATCGTTGACTAATGGCCAAACCACATGCTAGAATTTGGTATGATGTATGGATTATATTATTACTTAATAGTTATCTATGATGTTAAATTAAGATGTTGGACTTTGGATGAATGCAGTTTTAGTTTCTACAGACTAATAGAGTTAGATAAAACTATAATAAAAATAAGAAACTATACATTTTATTAAAAGGTTTATGAGAAGAAAAAGTTGGCGGGGCAAGACTTTTAGTGTTATGGTTGCTGGAGTTGGTTATTTCCTCGACTAATTTGTTGCTGATGGAATCTCTTGTGACTTGGCTAAATGAAAAATCTCTACTTATTTAGCATGATTTTTTCATAGACTATGAGTCTGATTTCACTTAAAACAAAATGTACACTTATAATATTAATTTTTTTATACGGCATTTTTATTATATTGTTGAATATTATGTTTTCTCAGTAGATTTAATTATAAATTAATAATTATAATATTACAGACCTGTAACTGCGCTTTTTATATGTTATAATTTTGGTTTAATTTAATTTATTATAAAATTCGTTGTAAGAAGTTATATACTCGTAAATATTAGTCTTAAATATTTTCTCCTTTGTATTAGGTATTAATATAACAATTATTATTTTAAATTAATTAATCTTTTATTTAAGTAATGATGTATACGGTCCTGAAACTGTTGTGATTGTCAAAGACTAGTAATTTTTCCTTTAATTTATAATTTTATTAGAAATATCTTTTCTTTTTATATAATATTTGAAATGAATTTCATATGTATGTTTACGTAAAAATAGATTTGATAATGTTTTTTTATTAACTTTTTATAGGTTGGATTATATAATTC
Organism: Gerris buenoi; assembly: GCA_001010745.2. Classification (NCBI taxonomy): domain Eukaryota; kingdom Metazoa; phylum Arthropoda; class Insecta; order Hemiptera; family Gerridae; genus Gerris; species Gerris buenoi. Next base: position 66,823 of record KZ651847.1, read on the forward strand.
ACGTTGATGAAAATACTTATAATTTTCATACGTTGAATATTGACATTTATTATTTTTTGAACGACTGGAATTATTTCTGTTTTTGGATTTATTAAAAAGGTTTAAATATGAAAGGATAGTAAAAGAGAATCGTGATTTATTTTTTTTTTATTTTGTTTTTAGATTATTTTATAACATACACTAAGAATTTTTTTTTTCCTCCGTTTAAGGAGAAATAAATATAATTTCTTAATTTCAATAATGATGTGTAATAATACTTTACTTAGTAAATGTATAAATAACATAAAATTCTATGTATGTTATTATTAATATCTCATAATAACCTAGAAAAGAATTTTGATACGCGGTCAATATAAATAGGTATTCCGCAAGGTATTGTACTAGAACCAATTTGTTTCCTCATATGTTAATCTTCATTATAATTTTATAAATATCAACTGACAATTATTTTTTTAATATTATAATTTTAGCTATAGATGTTGTATTTATAATTTCGTTCATTTATTTAAGATTAAACTGTAAAGATAATTGTATATCAAACGTAATAAATATTAAGATTATTTGTAGAACCGCTTTATTTTATTTTTTTAATTNAAAAAAAAAATGTTTAGGATTACTAATAATTATATTTTTTTAAACATATTTGTTGTTTTTCTTAAAGACAAGTTCTAGAAAAATTAGTGGACCATGAACTTTAAAAATGCTCTGCGTCTCTTTCAGTATGCTTCATCATTAAATACGATGATTATTGAACTAGATTGAATACACAAGTATTGGTGAAACTAATTGGTTTCTGCAATTGCAACATTAACAGCAAAGACCGACAAACTTTAATAACTAATCTATTAGGTTTCGAGATTGAGAGGGTTAACATGTTTACACAGATGATATATATTAAAGAACCATCACCTGTGATAGCTGAATGGCGAAAGTAAATAACAAAAAACAGGTAATTTTGAAGTTTCATCTTTATATAATATGAACAAACCACCATTAGAAGAAACGCAGCCAAGTACAATCCTATGCCCAAAACATACGGTCTAAACTTTTTTAATATGAACAAGAACAATTAGAATTATTCTGTATGTCTCAAATTTCAAATTTAATACGTTTTGTAGAAACTTCCTTTTTTTAAAAATAAATATTTCACTAGTTTTTTACTATTACACTAGAATTTTAAGTTCACTAACCTGGAACAACTTAAATTTATATATTGAATCAGTTAGTTATTTTTACAACTAAAACTAAATAATACATGAAGGAAGCGTATTAGTTAAAATGTTTAACACTGCAATCTAATGAGTCGTTGTTATAATACCAGGATTTAAAGTCAAGTTATTATCATAAAGGATAGTAATAAACATAGTTTTGTTTAGAAAGAGTTGAAACTTAGAAGAATTAAGTTTTATTTAACTTTTTTTAATCCTTAGTGTTAAGCAAGAAAAGAAAAGAAGCTTATTGTAGTCAAATATTTGTATATTTAAGGCATATACAATGTAAAAGGATTAAGGCACTGGCAGGTAGGAAATCAAGGGATTAGCCTAAGGATGCGTAGGATTGCATTAAGATAACTGTTCACGGAGTGTCATCACTCCCAAGTTCTGAGTCCGTCACGAGGGCATTACACCTTATCAACTTATTCATCCTCGTAAATAATCAAATAATTAAAAAAAAACATTCCAGCAAAACAGGTAATGGAAACATGTAAATGGATATTTGCTCATTTATTTAGTCTTGGGCTTTGGCCTGACCACTATAGTGTACCTATTTTCCTCTATCCTGGGCTACTGTCCCTGTCCCCTAGCGCCTAAGTCCCCTTTCATACGGTGCGGGTCCTGCCCGCAGCTAGGTGCGGACGCGGGCCCGCATTAAAGTAAGACAATAGTAAAAACACAGATCCTTCCACACGGCGTCGATGCGGACCTGGACCCGCGTCCGGGCGAAATGCTTGTCTGGGTCCCCATAGCTATATGTAGGCGTAGGCCTGCGTCCGCACTTATCATTACTGGACATTGATCTCTATTTAGGTATTCACACGTAGCGGGACACGCGTCCGCACGTGTTACCTATTAGACATTGATCTCCATTGTTGTTTTCACCGTAGTTAGATACGGGCGAGGGCCCGCGCCCGCACCGTGTGAAAGAGGCCTTACTATTATACTCATCAGGTCTGTTTTTAATTCATCAGTCCTTTTCAACCTGGATCCTCCTACCTCCATGTCTTTCTCATCAACTTAGGACTNTTCCAAAAAATGCCGCAAACCGCATCTCAATACGATGTCTTGAAGCGATGCTATAGAGGTTTAAAGTTCCGAACGAACGTACGAACGAACGTACGTACATACATACGTACGCACAGACATACATGTATATGAAACGGATTTCTATGACACCCCCGGGTTCTTAAGACCTGTCCTTCACAGAGATCTCGGAATCACGTTTTGGAGGGTATCACCATACTTCCATTTTCATGGAAGTAACTATATTTCTTCTGGTAAAACAACAATTTTGTCCTTAAATCGACTCGAAAATAGATACAAAATGAAAGCCAATAGCTCGGATACGAATAAAATAAAAAATCTGCAATTTTCTTCATCAACATTGACAGTCTCACATTCTAAACCACTTAAACGATTTTTATAATTTATAGCCAATTTTTTTTTAGGTTTGTTACCGAAACGATGTATAAATATTTAACGGCAATGGTCGACTTTTATCAAATCAGTTGTATGTATGCTTTCCAACTACACGATCCCTTAGGCCCTTGACAGCTAGCTTAATTTTATACTTAGAAAAAAAGTAAAATAAAGTAAATTAATTTGTATATCTGTTTAAACAAGTTAGTTTACCTATTATTTGAAGACCATAATATCAAATCAAACATTTATTACTATTGGAATAAATGTGGTTGCCTTAGCTTAGCAATAACAAATCATTTCGAGGTGTGCCGTCGGGACACTATTCGATTATATAAATGATAATATTTCCAATAAACATAAATCATATAACTGTATAATTTTATAGGTTTTATCACTGATTTCATCTCAGTAGCCTTTTAGAAAATGTCATTTTGTGCTAATACATAAACTCTGCTACGCTGCATAACTCATACAGTCATCATTTCATTTTTGTATGATACAATTTGATCATTAATGACCTAAAATAGCGCATGTGCAAATTAGATCTCAATGAAAACTAATGCTTATCGATCATTTATAATATGCAAAGTAAGTCCTCTTCTATTACTTAAGAAATTAGTTTTATTTTATTTTTATTTTTTTATTTTTTAAAAAGATTAAGCTATTTAATTTATAAATTGGCTATATTTCGCCCATACCTCATATTCGGCTTAGGTATAATCGGGTGATTTGAAAATCAAAATTTTCATTGTTTTTTTGGAGTATAATCTAAAAAATTTTGGAGCAATATTCACACATTATTCTCATTCTATTAACGAGTTACTTAAAATTATTTTTATTTTCAAACAAACTCTTTATAATTTTTCATATACACGTTTGTATATAGAGAAAATAAATATTCTGACGACGTAANGTCGATGCGGACCTGGACCCGCGTCCGGGCGAAATGCTTGTCTGGGTCCCCATAGCTATATGTAGGCGTAGGCCTGCGTCCGCACTTATCATTACTGGACATTGATCTCTATTTAGGTATTCACACGTAGCGGGACACGCGTCCGCACTTGTTACCTACTGGACATTGATCTCCATTGTTGTTTTCACCGTAGTTAGATACGGGCGAGGGCCCGCGCCCGCACCCTGTGAAAGAGGCCTTACTGTTATACTCATCAGGTCTGTTTTTAATTCATCAGTCCTTTTCAACCTGGATCCTCCTACCTCCATGTCTTTCTCATCAACTTGGGACTACCCTGCATTCCCAAGTTTCTCTAAATGTCCTATCTTCCTTAACTTTAATTACCTGACCTGACTCCTAAACTCCTAGTGCAGGTCTGTTGGCTCTCTATTGATTCTTATACGCACCATTCTACATTGTCACGGGTCACGGATCGCATTAAAAGTTCTTCTTAATACCTTTAACTCCCATCTCCAACTAAAATTAATATTTAGGTTGACAAGATGTACTTGAAAAATAGATTATTTGAATCTCTCTGGGTCATTCTCAGTTCGGATATAGTAGAAACTTTACTTGTCGAGTTTGGCTTCTAAAACAAACTTTCACCATTCATCTCCATCTGAGGCCCCCGCTCTCAATCTAGGAATTTCTATTTTGCTTATATGTCCGCCTCCACTCCGTCAATCGAACTTCAAAACGGGCGTCCTTCTATTATGTGGTTGCAACGTCTCCCCTATCCTCTAGCATTCTATAGAAATTTCCAAACCCACTGAAACTTTTCAAATTAATATAACGTTCATAATATTACTCACTGATAAGTTCTTCCTCTTCGTGGTATGGTCGTATTCTCTGTGTTCCATCAATATTCCTGAATCTTAAACTTCCTTGAACTTAAAGTTCCTTTCTTCATTCTCGTCGTTATATGGATATTTTATTTTTTCAGTAAGGCCGTCAGGTAGACGGCCCAACAGCTCCCTAGGAGTTCACAAAGTTCAAAGTTATCACAAGAAGAAATACTCAAGAGCTTCCCTTTGACTTTTACTTAAGCTGGCTCATTCGGTGCGATAAATTCATCAATACTGACTTCTTGAGCACCGGTTTTCTCGATCATATTAAAACTATTTAGATCTCTTTTTGTAATTATGAAGCCTTTCTATGATTTGGCTGATTTTGCAGTAACTCATTGATTTAATTGAATACTCGTATATTCGGATGTAATAATTGTAATTGCATATTGAAACATCCTCCTGGCCCTTATTGTATAAATATTTTGGAGAATATCTTATAATATTTTCTTTACGTAATTCAGGCTCAGAAGCAACTTACAATCCCGGGGTTCACTTTAAATTAAAGGTCTTTTAGATAAACCTATATTGTTTTTAGACAACTATTATAAAGGGAACTCTACTTCCTAAAATATTCCCTTCTCCTTCGATGTTTATGTTCCAATTTACTGTGCTAAACATTAAGTCGCCTTAAAGTCTGCAACACTACATCTTTAAGGGTTGTACGTTAACTATAGGGAATAGTTAAAATTCACTAAATAATGTTTATAAACAGATAATTTTATACTTCTTTATGACAATTTTAAGCCATGATTTATGCTAACTAACTCACTATAATAGAAATAAGTTTTTCTACATTGAATTACACTATATAAATAGAAAATTATTGTTAAAATGTCTTTCAGAAAAGTAATTGCATAAAGAAAGTTATGCAGAAGTTAAGTCCCTTAGTTAAGGGATGTCTATAGAAGTTAAGGGATATCTTAATACTCTATATCGTAGGGAGGGAAACTAGTTCACAGTTTTTGCAGTTGCGTGGAATCATGTCACGAAAGTTAACTTACCGAGTTGTGTATCAGCTAATGCAGTGTATACTTCTTGTAAATAGAACAGGCTTTTAGGTTTCTAAACCAAATATGCACAAATTGCACTTGGGCTACGAAAATGGACTCAGTNATACCCCAATCGAAAATTAAAAAAATATAGTTATATTTGAGTTTACCACATTTTTGTGAATTGCACATGCACTTATTAAAGAGTTATCTTCTCAATATTTTTCCTATGTGTGGGTCAAAAAGTTACGCCAGTATTCCAAATTTAAACTTCTTATAGCTTAAACAGTTCGGGATATATGAACCAAAGAGCGTCCGTCGGACGGACAGACACATCACTCTCGGCATAAGGGTTTCGAGAAGGCTCTACGAAACCTTAAAACAGTGGGATCTCCTGTGAGATCACTTTTTCTTTCTATAAAAATAAATAATATTGAATAATTTCCCCTCATTTTTTGCTTTATTAATTTTAAATTTTCGGCTATATGAATTCGTTGCCTTTGTTTTGTACGATTTTATAATTGAGTTTTATCAAAATAAAATCTGCAAACTATAAGTTGTACATAATACATCAGTTTATCTCTATAATAATTATAAAAAACTATTTTTAAGATGCTATTCTAGTAAAATGTTAAGTATGTATTAATTTATTTGAAAAAGCTTTGACATGTTCGTACAAATCATGTGTGGTATATATTGATGAGAATATTTATCTAAAAATTATGAAAAAAAACTCGATAAATATAACACGTTCAATGTTTTAAATTATGTTTGGAGCTGACTCCTCACGTTCACAGGCCGGGTCAAAAAATGCCGCGGGCTGAGGATTGTCCTTATGTACTCTATATCAGTGGTTCTTAACCTTTTGGTAACCACGGCTCCCTTAAAATCTCCAAACATAATATATATATAGTACCTAAATACCTTTCGAGGCCCCCTGG
>KZ651847.1:84264-106479 GCA_001010745.2 Gerris buenoi
AACACTTTTATATTGGTGATGACGGTGATTTTGGTAGTTTTTTCGGATTCACTCCCGGGCTCCAGAACGTGCCATAAGGAACTTCGTTCCAAAAATTCTATTTCAATTTTTTTTCGAAATTACGCCCTAATTTTTCGATTGCACGAAATATCAGTAATTTATTTATTTAATACAATCGACCAATTCTTAATTAAATAAATATACAATTATTATAACCAACCAATTATTATAAAGTAATAATGATTTATTACAAAATAATAATTAATTACAGTTGAGTTAAAATAAAAAATAATTAAATTAGGCACACTAAATAATTTATATTTTTGCCAATTACAGATCTGAATATTTGTAATTTTAAATGAATCCTGTAATAATTGTAAAAATCAGTCAGAGACAACTCAGACAAACTTTCTTTTATTATACTAGTTCATAATTACGTTGCCCAGTTTTATCCATTTATTAAACTTCGAGTTTTCGTAGGTACAATTTTTAGGTTTGAAATGGTTGGTTCATCTGTATAAGTTCAGTTAGTGATGAACAGTCATGAGCTTCACATGTACCTTATACCAACTAGCATGGGTTAAATACTAATATTAATCAACTACTATTAATAATTATTAAGTTATTTATCTCCGGTGTTTAATTTAATTTTAACTGTTCCTTACTGTACATATATAATTTTATTTTATTTCGTACATTATATAAAATTATTTATAAGTCCTATTAAATTGGTTTTGTGATAGTTAAAGTTTTAATTAAATTTAGTTAGATATAAATAATTAAATAAAATATAATTGCGATGGCTGAATGCACGGAGAGTTCCAAGTGTTTACGTTATGTCGTTTTATTAATCGTGCTGAAAATGTCGTGTTGTTCTGCAGTTAGATTCTCTCAGCAATTTCTTATGGCGCACAAATTTCCTCATAGGATTTCAGATGACATAGACATGAATCCGTGTAAATCAGGTATGCTATAATTATTTATAGGTATACTATTTTTTTATGATGTGTATTTTTTATATACAATGCTGTTGACTGTCTTCCGGAAGTTCGAGAAATTTTATTAGGGCTTTTATGCTATAGCAAAAAGGTTTGATAGTTCTATATAAATTCGTCATTATTATAGATCTAAACGTCACTTGTGTACCAGTACCACGTACTTGTATACCTTAAGCACTGTCATTGGGATCTGGGTGTTCTACAAGGAACTTAACTAGCACCGTCACTATTATTATTTTATCTTCGTAGGATCACTGTTTTGTCTGATTGTTATTTCTCCTAATTGTAATCATAAAAATCGGTCCAAGACATCTCATGTTATATTGGTCCACAAAACTTTTTGGTTTTCGATTTTCAACAAACTCAGTTATCAATATAAAATTAGAAACTAGGCTTTTCCCGGGGAAACCGCTTTTATCGTTATATATGTGTATTTAATGGACTTATTTTAATCTCCAAGAAATATTATTTTTGAGAGTTTTTGGGGGAGACGCCCCCGAATTTTATTTGTTGCTTTTATTTGTTTATTTCGCCTCAGGGTGTGAATTTTCTGAACGTATGCCAAATTTCGTNCCATTTCACGCTGAGAGCTACAATTTTTACACTTTTGCCCCATATAGGGGACAAAATATTGGAGATTTATGTGCATGCTATTTCCTGAATTAAATTAAGATTAGTCGGACCCTTGAGTTTCGAAAACCAAATCGAAGAAACCAAATTAGCCAGGGCAAAAATATTATTATAATGCGTTGGATTACTGCGGATAATATTGCACAGCATAACAGCTTTTATCATGAATATGTTATTTTCACAAGGAAAAAAGACAATTTTACAAAAGATTTGTTCTTTGCTAGAACTATATATATTCTTTGAGAAAAGCTCGTACATTTTCAAGGAAGTATATTCCATTTCATCTCATGTTGTGCCAGGAGTAAGGGGTTTATGTCGGATTTTTATGTGAGTAAAGCCCTTAGCTCACTCTTGTAAGCCCTTGAGTCCTCTGCGTAAGTAAAGGAGGTGATATAAAGGCCCTTATATGTGCCTGGAATCCTGAGATAAGACATCCTCTCAGATGTCACATTAATTATTTTTAATATAATATACATTTCAGCTCCTTACAACACTTTAAAACTCAAAATAGTCATAAATCCTTTATGAAAAAAATATCTCACGGCTAATTAGAGTGAGCTAAAACTCTAGCTTCTTCTTGTCTCAGATTACACGAACAACATATAACAATTTTAAGACACCTTTTCTTTACGTTAGTTTCCCGAATGTAGTTTTTTAAAGGAGATGATGTAATTACATCATTATAGGATCCAAAAAAGTGGTGCAAAAGCAACTCTAAAACCATAAAAAAATAATTTGTTTCAAATAATGAGTATTTGGTTGGTAGCTCTCCAAAATTTGGAGCTAAAATTAATTTCTCGATTTCGCTATATTTTCGATTTAGTTATATGTTCTTTATCCCAACCTCGCTATAGTTCCCTCATCATCATACATGAGCGATGGATGTGCTTTGAGGTATCAGGACAGATAAAAAATCAACAAAGCCAAATTCCACCTGACAGTCTTACCTAGACTGTTTATGCAGCAAAATATTTTTAAACCTCTTATCAACTCTTATCAAGTAAGGCCTAATTGGACGAGGCACTGTTTTATCAAGAGATGATATAGGTTGATAACAGTTGTTGTAATAAAGGTAAAAAGGTTGTTCTACATTTAGGATGCACCTTTTGAAAGGGCTAATTAATTCCTGCATAATAAACTTAAAATAATTCTCGTTTTACTCTGGTAATTATATATATTTAAATTGCGTATTTGTGTCTAATCACTTCATCAAAATGCATCAAAGCATTAAAGTAATTTCTTTTATTTTTGTAGTAAATGTATTGTAAATTCTTCACAAAAATATAAAAAACACAAGATGAAAAGTTTCCGGCATTTTTATTTTTTCTATATTTCATATACATTTTTAGAAAACGTAATGTCAACAATCACCTGTTGAAGATTTTACTTGTCTTATAATAAGTAAATAAAATTATTTAGGATCTGGAGCCAGTATCAGTCTATGATTTTGTAAGATTTCTGTGCCAGTTTGTTAGACCGATTTTTTGTTATTATGGATTCAGACAAAAGTAAAGAAGTGATAACAATAAACAATAATGATAATATTCTTTTGATTAGGTTTGTAAAAAAAATGAGAATTTTCTTAGTTAAACTAACCACCAGAATATTTGGTATCAAAAGTTTTATAACTTACCCTAAAAAAATAATCATAATTAATTTAGACAAAACTATATTTTTAAAAATTTATATACCTATGTATATATTGAAAGTTTATACTAATCAGAGTTAAGCTGGATTATAGTGAGCCATCTTAAGGGGATGCATTTAAGAGGGTAGGTTCTAAGGAGTAAGGGTGGTAGAGAAGTGGGGGAAGGGTAGGTAAACATTCAGGTTTGAAATGGTTGGTTCATCTGTATAAGTTCAGTTAGTGATGAACAGTCATGAGCTTCACATGTACCTTATACCAACTAGCATGGGTTAAATACTAATATTAATCAACTACTATTAATAATTATTAAGTTATTTATCTCCGGTGTTTAATTTAATTTTAACTGTTCCTTACTGTACATATATAATTTCATTTTATTTCGTACATTATATAAAATTATTTATAAGTCCTATTAAATTGGTTTTGTGATAGTTAAAGTTTTAATTAAATTTAGTTAGATATAAATAATTAAATAAAATATAATTGCGATGGCTGAATGCACGGAGAGTTCCAAGTGTTTACGTTATGTCGTTTTATTAATCGTGCTGAAAATGTCGTGTTGTTCTGCAGTTAGATTCTCTCAGCAATTTCTTATGGCGCACAAATTTCCTCATAGGATTTCAGATGACATAGACATGAATCCGTGTAAATCAGGTATGCTATAATTATTTATAGGTATACTATTTTTTTATGATGTGTATTTTTTATATACAATGCTGTTGACTGTCTTCCGGAAGTTCGAGAAATTTTATTAGGGCTTTTATGCTATAGCAAAAAGGTTTGATAGTTCTATATAAATTCGTCATTATTATAGATCTAAACGTCACTTGTGTACCAGTACCACGTACTTGTATACCTTAAGCACTGTCATTGGGATCTGGGTGTTCTACAAGGAACTTAACTAGCACCGTCACTATTATTATTTTATCTTCGTAGGATCACTGTTTTGTCTGATTGTTATTTCTCCTAATTGTAATCATAAAAATCGGTCCAAGACATCTCATGTTATATTGGTCCACAAAACTTTTTGGTTTTCGATTTTCAACAAACTCAGTTATCAATATAAAATTAGAAACTAGGCTTTTCCCGGGGAAACCGCTTTTATCGTTATATATGTGTATTTAATGGACTTATTTTAATCTCCAAGAAATATTATTTTTGAGAGTTTTTGGGGGAGACGCCCCCGAATTTTATTTGTTGCTTTTATTTGTTTATTTCGCCTCAGGGTGTGAATTTTCTGAACGTATGCCAAATTTCGTTACAATTGGCCCCGTAGTATAGGCGACAGACNGAGTCCACCTAAAATCGAGTGAAATTTTGAATTTTAATTGAGATCTTAATCTTAGGTCCTATAATATAGCATAGATAGTATAACCGCCATAATATCTGTGATTGTATATTACGATAAAAATATTTATAATATCCATAATGAACCAAATTTTCGTTTATATTTTAATATAAGAATAAATAATAATAAAAATGCATCTATATCGAACTCTAATTTGACTTTATTAAACTCAAAAACCTTGCTAGTTGACACAGTAAAGGAAATGATCTGCCTTGTTAATTTTTTAACAAGATGTATATTCTGCATGTAACTAATGGAAGAGGTCATTAACATTCTTTTCAATTTATTTAAGGGTTATATTTTATGTTCTCTTTATATAGAGGTAGTTTTCTAAAGACAGATATAACTCTGTTCTTCTTAGTTAAGACACTGAGTAGGGATTGATGTTAGGGTGGAAACGCCAGATAATTACAATGTATTCAGATATAAGGCCTCCTGGTATGAATCAATGTAACCACCCCCAACAGCTCCTAGTTATTTTACATTACGTGTCGAGAGAGTTCCCCCTCTTTTATAGCTCCAGTCATGCATTCATAGAAGCTTCTATTTTTAAAGATTTACTAGAATATCGTATGAATAAGAATACATCCCCCGGTGTCAGTTTATTTGAGTTAGCGGGCCATTTCAAAGATATATTAGTGGTATGATGGACGTATTACAAATATAATTACCAAACATATGATAAACATAGTAAACATTACTAATAAAACTGTAATGTGTCTTTTACAATTCTGTTCTGACGTTCAAGCTTGGAAAGGTTGGTAAGGGATATAAAAATGCAGGATGTTTCGTCAAAAAGTATTTAACCTTATTCTGGAGGTGTTTCGATATTACCACATTTATTGTGATTAAATATTATCTAAAGTAGTGTTTTAGGTAGTCTAAATTTTCTTCGGTATTATGGTTAGCAATAAAAAATCATTTTGAGGTACGCCGTCATCGAGACACTTCTCGATTTTAAATTGATATTAAACGGATAATTATTCGTGCTGATTAACTTCCCAGAACTGTAAAAACTCCCTTATTCCTAATGCTTATTATAGTATACAATACAGGATGGTTATATTAGGATGGTCCAAAAGTCCACTCCTCTCCTCTTTACTTTTGAACAATTGCGCACTAAGGGCAACCATCCACTTTGCCCTTAGACCACCCAACTTCAACATTTCATATTGGAGTGTCTATTTTTGATAGCATATATGGATTCTACGGCGAAATATTATAAAATGTTACATAAAACTTTCTTTTCTATACCCAATATTTTGGGGACAAAGACAGTAAAATAACCCTTCCGAAAAAGGTAAAAGAAACAACACTTTTATATTGCAAAATCAAACGGTTTGAAATAAATTAATGAAGCTTGGGGGATCCGTAACATCTAGATCTAGATGGAAGTGTGTTTTCATCCACTCGCGTACTAGAGCCAACCACCCATTTCACGCTGAGAGCTACAATTTTTACACTTTTGCCCCATATAGGGGACAAAATATTGGAGATTTATGTGCATGCTATTTCCTGAATTAAATTAAGATTAGTCGGACGCTTGAGTTTCAAAAACCAAATCGAAGAAACCAAATTAGCCAGGGCAAAAATATTATTATAATGCGTTGGATTACTGCGGATAATATTGCACAGCATAACAGCTTTTATCATGAATATGTTATTTTCACAAGGAAAAAAGACAATTTTACAAAAGATTTGTTCTTTGCTAGAACTATATATATTCTTTGAGAAAAGCTCGTACATTTTCAAGGAAGTATATTCCATTTCATCTCATGTTGTGCCAGGAGTAAGGGGTTTATGTCGGATTTTTATGTGAGTAAAGCCCTTAGCTCACTCTTGTAAGCCCTTGAGTCCTCTGCGTAAGTAAAGGAGGTGATATAAAGGCCCTTATATGTGCCTGGAATCCTGAGATAAGACATCCTCTCAGATGTCACATTAATTATTTTTAATATAATATACATTTCAGCTCCTTACAACACTTTAAAACTCAAAATAGTCATAAATCCTTTATGAAAAAAATATCTCACGGCTAATTAGAGTGAGCTAAAACTCTAGCTTCTTCTTGTCTCAGATTACACGAACAACATATAACAATTTTAAGACACCTTTTCTTTACGTTAGTTTCCCGAATGTAGTTTTTTAAAGGAGATGATGTAATTACATCATTACAGGATCCAAAAAAGTGGTGCAAAAGCAACTCTAAAACCATAAAAGCCGATGTAATAAATTATAACGAGCAAAATGTAAAAAGTAATCTGACAATTAAATTTTTTTGAGTAAATAATTAAATGTTGTTTTAATTAACAATTGAAATTATGGCAATACACTAGTGCATTTTGCTCCTAGAATTTTATTCGCTAAGAATATTATAGTATTTGTTTATAGAAAAGTGTATTTTGTACTTAGGTATAACTCAAATATGTATTAATTCCCATATTATCATATCAAGTAATATCTTTAAACAATTCAGACAAACCTTTTTGCTTGCTAATAAAAAGAGGTATTTCTAAGTAATAAGCAATTTAACTTAATAAATAAATATTTTTAGTACCAACTCTTCCAATAATACAATTTAAGTAATAAACTAAATCGGTATAGAATACAAATAGACATGTTTATCCTTCATAATAATATTATCATAAATAAAAAATTGCATATATGATTCTTTTTGTTATATTATTTACTTTCAATTATTTTTATAGTTGTGTGATTTTATATAAATACAAAAAATATAATACGCAATATTTAAAAAATCCNATGCTTCGACGGTACATTGTTGTGTGAAGTAGTTACACTCCATAAGGGGTTAGTGAGTAAGAGCTCTAATTGCTAGCTAACCACAAGTGGTTTGTTCTGCTCCATCTAAAACTATCGACTAGTAAATTAAATGATAAGAAATACTAAATGTAAGGATATATTTAAATATAATACATAATTGTAATCCATCACACAATAGCACGTGAAAAGCAAAAAGTGCGGCCGTAGCTTACCCTGGTTCCGAGTCAGACTGAGTTTCCGTAAACTGAAAAAAGCAGGTGACAACTGAAGTGGAGACAGATAGACAAGTAAATTTTTCATTAACATTACATTTGTCTTTAGAGAAAATAGAGAAATGTTTGTTTTTTCTAATCATTGTTTTACCTAATTAAGTGTTAATTTGAAAATAAAACAAGAACGGATTTGTGTACATAAAATCAGTAAGTTCAAAAGTGAGTATAGATATCACCACTTGTTATATGTTACGTCTCAATTACCTACAACGCAAATTTCTTTTCAATACATATATTGTGCTCTTACGTATTATATTATATTATATATATATATGTGTGTGTGTGTGTTTGTGTAAAAAAAACATTTGAACTCATTTAAGAAAGAAAGAGATTAGGAGCACTTTAAATAAAAGGAAAAGGCTTAACTAATCCTTTAAAAGTAAATCCCTTACAAAATGAGAGGTAAAAATTAAGAAGAAGTATAATTGAGATTTTGGTTCCATTTTACTGGTTCTTAAGCAGTCGTTTATAATAATAATTTAAATCAAAGCTTTATTACAAAAATATTTTCATTGATGTTTTCCATATGGTTATTATTTTAATATGTTATAATGTTGAAAAATGTTTTAGTTTTATAACATGTTACCAAACATTACAACTGTGTGATATGTTTTTCTACCTGGTCTTTATATTTTTGTACCGGATTATCAAATTACTATTTATCGAGGTAATATGGTAAGGTTGTAAGAATCCAGTTATATTTAAAGCCATTAATTAAAAAACTGGTTCACAATAATTGCCAAATAATAACAGAAAAATAATTATAGTAAAACAAAAACAGAGAGTATGAGATTAAAATTTGTAACAGTGTTATAATCTTTTTGAAGAATGTATACACGAGTTCTTACTTTACTTTATATTATATTAATATTTTAGTCTTTTACAAAGACTCGAGAACATACAGCCTTTTCTAACCAGTTCTGCAACCATTAGAAGTGCGCCCCTAGAGGAAATGGCCCCATAAATATTTTTTATGAGCCGGGAAATAATGGGGAAAAACTTGAATGCTTCCTTTTCTTGCAATTTCTTTCTAATTTAGGAGTCGTTAAAAAAATATTTTCATAATAAATAAAATATTTAAGGTTTCATAGAACCGAATGTTCTTTAATGAAAATTTATTATAATTGCTTTTTTAAATTTAAAAGTTAATTAATAAATAGGTAATTTATAATAACTTATCGTCAAAGTAGTTCATTATAGTCTTGAAGGTAAATAAATTATTTATAAGAAGTACATTGTATTATATCATTTATTATTAGGTAAACAATAAATTTAATAAAAAAAAACAGCAATAAACCAATTATAACCGAAGTTTACTTATTTGATTACCACTTATATCCGTGTATTTCTTTAGAGATATTGTACAACCAAGTATTAGGTCTACAACTAATCCGTAGTGAATGTAGGCAAATGGGACACTATACTCGGATTCGTTTTTTCATCTTACATTACTAGGCATCACGTTATTGAAGCGAGCGTATAGTAATAAATATTTTGTGTATGTTTTAAAGATCTTTATTAATTTATAGCGGTGTCGCTGTTGGTTTTACTACAAAATGTTATTTTCAAAAAATGTGTGTATCATTGAATAGATGAAATTAGAATTTTTTTCCCGTCCTCAAATTCCAACGAACAACGTTGTCCAACGAACTCGTCCTGAGCATTGGTAAAATGAACATGTGTACAAAATTTCATCAAAATCGGTCAACTTTTACTCAAGTTATCGTCATACGTTACAGACACACAGATAGACACGAAGCATATTTCGTTGAATGAAAGAAAGAAGCTCGCTACACTCGCTTCAATAATAGAACTTAAAAATTAATGAAATATCTAACAAGATTACAAGCCACTTGTTTGTTTAAATGGTTTTATTCAATGGTTAAGGCTAATTTAAATATAATATAATGTATTTCTACTAAATATATATGGCTATTGATTAATTTATTTATGAGGAAGCGTATTTTAAGCTATGTAATACATATTTATACTAGAAATAACCTTTAATATTAATATATGTATAACTGTGGTATTAGATAAAAATTATGCAATATGTTGGACCATCAAAAATATATCTATTTATAATAATAATAATAAAAAAGGAGGTGATATAAAGGCCCTTATATGTGCCTGGAATCCTGAGATAAGATGTCGGTATTCGATTTTAGTTTATTGAATCGTTTTCACTTCTTCGTAATTTGAATTATTAATCAGTTAAAATACTACTTTTAACTTGATTTTAAGTGGTGTCAATAATATACTCCTTGATATCGTCTACAATATAAGAAATATAACATAATTATCATTCTACTATGAGTTTTAAATTAATTTATTAGATCCACATTTTAAATAACTTAGATAAATATAAACGGTCAGTAAAACGAATAACCCCCAAATTTATAGACTATTGTTCGCTTTATATGATTTCTATTAGTTCGTCTTCATTTCAACTTAAGTAAATCTTTTATGTGAACGTTTTAAAGTCTTTTAAGCCTATTTAGCCCTAAAAATGTTTTGAAGGGTTGACATAATTTTGTTTCCAAGAAATCAAGTAGTCTTCAGAGAAAGAGAAATTCCCTAATAGTTTCCCCATCCTGCTCAAATACTTGGTAATAAAGGTACAGCTAGGGGGTACCTTACCTTTGCTGCACTTAAGTGCTCGGTACGTGCGTATGCTTTTGATGGTTTTATTTATTTATAAAAGTGATTTATTATTGAAAAAATTAATCGTATGCTTATGACCAAATGGGGGTAAAAAAAATCGTGTGGTGTCGCGGGACACCAGGTAGGAACGAAGTTCCTTAGATTTTTCATTAAATATATATTATAAAATCACACTGCTAAGTACGTATACATTGCTACCTACTACTTATTTTGGTGATGACGGTGATTTTGGTAGTTTTTTCGGATTCACTCCCGGGCTCCAGAACGTGCCATAAGGAACTTCGTTCCAAAAATTCTATTTCAATTTTTTTTCGAAATTACGCCCTAATTTTTCGATTGCACGAAATATCAGTAATTTATTTATTTAATACAATCGACCAATTCTTAATTAAATAAATATACAATTATTATAACCAACCAATTATTATAAAGTAATAATGATTTATTACAAAATAATAATTAATTACAGTTGAGTTAAAATAAAAAATAATTAAATTAGGCACACTAAATAATTTATATTTTTGCCAATTACAGATCTGAATATTTGTATTTTTAAATGAATCCTGTAATAATTGTAAAAATCAGTCAGAGACAACTGAGACAAACTTTCTTTTNAATGTAACAAAGGATTTTTACCTCGACAGAAAAAATTAAAATTTTATTTTTTTATTTTTTTGTGTTGCTTTTAAAATAATTAGACCATTAAGACACTGCCCCGGGTCGTTTTAAGTTAAAATTTATGAAAGAAACAACTAACTTGCCTCTGATAATGACACTTGGTCTTTTATCGGTAGGGAAATTGCTGAATGGAGCGAAAATAGACGATTAGCTAAAGGGACTTCCTTTTTTCATTATTAATCAGTGAAGGGTAGCTGATTAGAGAGCCGATCTTGGCACCTAAGTATTAATCGAGCTCTTTGCTAATGAGAATCAAGCCAAATCTGGGATAATCACTTCCTCTTCTTTTTTATAATTATTAAAATTTCAATCCGAAAGAAAAGGAAGGCTTAATAAATCAAGATGAAAAGACAAGAATATTAATTTTAACTTTTATCTTATCGTTATTGATTATATAGATTGAATATTAATTATAATTTAGTTTCATAAAATTAAATGCAATATAGCTTATAAGAAAGAAAGTCAAGTGTCAAAAAAGTTTCTTAAATTTAATAATCTTCATATGTTGTAATCAAAAACATGAAATAGAATCAATAGAAGTATTGATTAAGACTTAGGCACTCTTTAAATTTACATTTCGAAACAAATTTCTTCAATAGCTTAACGGTACTGCGTCTAAATCGAGGGTTTTCGAGCTTAAAAGAGGTTTGCGATAATACTTGAGATTAGTAGGCTTGTCCTCATATTGATTTCTAATAGAAGTTTGTTTGTTTTAGGTGGTTTCATGGGAGATATAGCACTACCCAACGTGAAATACGAAGAGGAGTGGAAGCTAGAGAAACTCAACAAGTCATTTCTAGAAGAAGTTGAAAAAGTCAGAAGAGAAGTTCTTCTTGAAGGTCTCCAAGTCGAAGAGGAAGGCATGAATCCTTATCTAAAGAAAGGACCGGAGAAAATGTGGAAAGGACTTCAAGGGCTGAAGATCAAACCGACCAAAATGCCACAGCAAACAACTAAAGATCATTCGGAAACGACGGAGAAACGTAAAGTAACGAAACTTATTCGCGATGTAACTCAAAAACCTAATAAACCTTCGGCTCGAATACAACCGAAGATTTCAGGGAAGTCGAGAAGGAATGGAACTTTGCTGAGAAGTACAAAGCTATTAACTCTGACAACGATGCGTGATAAAACTTCATTCGGGAGCACCACAGTAAGACCTGATGACATGACGACAGAAGTCATGTATACCACTAAGAAAAGAGACAAAAGAAGAGCCATCATCAGGTACGTTACCACTTCTTTCCTCCTATGTACCCCGCCACAGTTTAGCCATTTTTTGTTTTACAGTAGTACTGTGTTTCTCTAATACCCTATAATTGTTATTTTGAAACTGCCCTTGGATTTCACATTTGTAATTATACTTTTTACTCATTATTGCAAACACATGGCTTTCATATTCATTCAACCTTTTTTACTTTACTTATACTATCGTTCATCAAAAAGATTTTTAAAATAGTTTACGTTGTTTCGTACTTCCCAAAAAAATAATCACTAAACTTTAACGTTGTTAAATGTAATAAAAATGAAACATTAAAGTATAATAACAATCCTACCCTTTGACCAAGCAAGACAACTCTACTAATGAAAAAAGTACATAAATAATATACAATATTTATTTATGTCACAGAAATCAATGTATGATTTCTCTCTGTCACAAGTCTCTATACCTTTATGCGCTATTCTATTTGATTTGTTACTGTTGAGAAAATTGAACTAGACATGTTCAGTTGTCCAAAAGGGGTTTTTTTTGTAAACGAATGTGCTGCAAGCAATGTCCTAACCCTAGGGCGAGAAACGTAGGAAATGAAAAGGATGCCAGTTCGACTCCCATCATGGTCCGAGTTACATCCGGACACGGGAAATAGAAACCATATAATCAAAAGATATATATATATATATATATTATATACAAACATACTCGTATATGTAAGATAAAAAAAGGTTGTAATAGGACATTATTTGATAAACTATGGACAGCTGTCCGTGTATTGTCACCAATCACTGATATTCGTGTTTTGTTTACAAAAAATGTTATTATATTTGTTTCTCTCATAAATTTCACATAAAAATAATACAAAAGTTTCATTTTAATCGATAAATTGGGGAAAAATAAATAATTTCTAATTGTAATATTTAACAGTTATAATAACTCCAGCAAAAACTTTGTTCCCAACTATGGAACACATTTATAAACCAAACATGAGTTATAAGCCACTGATATATTCTAAGTTGAGTAAATAAAGTTTTGGGGGGCCTGTTACCAAAGCCTCCTTTAAAATGCGTTCCAAGTTTTAACTGGAAATTACATAACTTTGAGTGGTGGCAACAAAAATTAACTTTGATGCGGTCTCAAGTGAAGCAAGCGTCTCGAGTGTGCTAAATTAACAACCAGCATACCTTCTATTGCTCAACATTTTCCAACCACAATTTTATTTATATTACATTAATTTTTTTCAGTCTCATTAATTTAATAGGGCTTGAATTCGTTTTGGCTGTTAATGAAGCCACATATTTTCTTATTTATTGATTGATACAACTTACCTATACCTATATCAGAATTTCAAAAAAGCTCATACAGTTAGATATGAAAATCCACTTATAACATAATATTATTTTAATATATCTTTTTTTGTATTTTTGTTCTCCCGAGTTACTTGAATATTTAAATCTTAATAGACAATTGTTTACAGGAAAAAACGCCAAGGTTGGTTAGCTGGTGATAGTGGAGAGATACGTGAATCCTTGGATGTTCACGAGAAGGCGATACGCCGAGCAATTGTACGAAGGAAGAGAGCGGCCACTGCTAGGAAAGAAAGGGTCTGGGACCACGGCGTCATTCCTTACGAGATAGACGGTAACTTCAGCGGCTCGAACAAGGCATTGTTCAAGCAAGCTATGAGACACTGGGAGAACAGTACTTGTATTAAGTTCGTCGAGAGAATACCTTCAGAACATCCCAACTATATTGTCTTCACGGAAAGACCATGCGGGTAAACTTGATTTGTTTTTCTATAAACTCGAGTCCTTTACTGTTCTGTTTTAACCTCGAATTCTTGTACCTGTAACATGGTTTTAAAGAAACGAATAATAGTACATTACGCGTCGAGTGCGGAAAATAGCATTTTGCATGCGAGTATGGAGTTTGCACCCGAGCGATAGCTAGGGTAGTAAAACGACACGAGCAATGCAAAATGCCGTTTTCGCACGAGTTGCGTACCGTACTTTATCTACGATTGTTAGATTTTAATAATAAATACTGGAAAAAAATAAACTTCCTGTATGTAAGCTCGTATTTCTCTTTTGATAAAGATGACATCAATTCATTAGTTGTATTTTGTGCCGAATTAATTATTTCGGAAGGCGTATTATTCTCCTCATATTAGTCATAATCACTGAAATCGTTGATTTTCACAAAAAACAACTCGATACAAACAGTTACTTTTATCAAATAAACATCAAATTAGTTATGTTAAATGTAAAACAAACTCGCTAATCGTGCGTAAAGTTGAAGAATTCTTCTTTACCGCGCTAGAGTGGTAAAGAAGAGAAATTCTTCAAAACTATGAGGCACGCAATTAATACAGGTTCGTAAAGAACCACTTTCTACGAATCTAGGCAGAGATACAATGTTTATATTACGTATCAATCGTAGAAAAAATCTTAATAATTACTTAGTTACATGTAAGATTCTTGAAAACAAGATTATAATCCAAAGTAGTATGTGAACATAGTAAAATTTTAAAATTATGACAACAACCAAAGCCTATTCATAAATTAAAACTTTAATTTTTGATGACCATTTACGGTGTTATTATGAACAAAATCTTGGCAAGTATATATATTTATTATAGGTAAACATCTAAATAATAATACCGAGATAGATTGTAGTTTATTTCCACACATACTTAAGTGGAAATTCTGATATTATCTGAAATGCTTATTTTTTTTTATTTTTTCTCACGGTCGTTAAGAAAGATAATTATAAAATGTGTGTGATAATCCTTAACATATTGGCTAGGTTAGTATCTTTATGGGCCAAATAGTATAACCTCATCAGGTAGTACAATATGTCGCATAAATTTATTATTTGTACCTGATGTTATTTAATCCCTAATTTTAAAAGCTAATAACTTAATTATCTCTGATATACATAAAGATTACTGTAACTGTAAAGTATAATTATTAAACAATAAAAATTAAAATATTATTCAACATCCTTATATCCAAAAACCCAATGCAAAAATGTTTTGTTATTGTCGAATGTCCTATAGTTTAGGGTTATCCTTTAGCGGCGAAAAAAATGCCGGCTAAAGATTAAACTGTTATTTCAATCTTTAATATAATTGACTAACCTGGTTATATATATTTGTTCCTATGTGTTCCTATGTTTATTCAACGTTTTCTACTGCTGAATTGTCGATCATAAACAATTGTAATAATATCATCGTTATAGTTGTCTACATTTTTACAAAACGAAATCCTTAATAAACTGTCTTGTTTTAGATGCTGTTCGTTTGTAGGCAAGCGAGGTAACGGTCCACAGGCTATATCCATCGGTAAGAACTGCGACAAGTTCGGTATCGTAGTTCACGAGCTGGGACACGTCGTGGGATTCTGGCACGAACATACAAGACCTGATAGAGACAACCATGTACTCATCGTTAGGGAAAACATAATGTCAGGTTAGTCAAATATATTATGCTTTTTTAGGGTTTCGAGGTCGTTCTAGAAACCCTTATGCTTTTGGTAGTGTGTCCGTCCGTCCGTCGCAACTTGGATTATATCTCCCAACCTACTGACGCTATTGACTTGAAATTTGGTATATAAGTTAAACTTTTTTGCCCAAAAACAGAAAACCTATTGCGAACTTTAACACTCCAAATTTCTGCGATCTGCGATCAATTGCGATCACCGCGCAATATTTTACATTTTTTGTAATTTTCAAGTTGGGTATCATTTCAAAGGTATTGAAATGTAGATTACAAATATGTATCGCATTTTCAAAATGGCGGCCATTTTACCCCCCAAAAAATTCAAACAAACCCAAAATTTACCCCCCCTGCACTACCCCATTAGAATAGGTCCTAAAATAAGGCAAAAATACATAAATATAAATCTCTGTAGTCCAATAAAATTTCCAGGAGTTGATTTAAAAAAAGTAAAATTTTAGAATTTTTAGGGGGGCGTAACTAGGGGGCCCCAAAATTTTTGTGATTTGAAAAATCGAAGTTGGGTATCATTTGAAAGGTATTGAAATTTGGTTCACAAAAATATATTTTGTTTCCAAATTGGTGGCCATTTTACCCCCCTAAAAATTAAAACAAAACGCAAAAAAAAATGTCCCCCCCCCCGCTAGCCCAATAGGACAGGTCCTAAAAATAAGGCAAAGACACAAAAATATGCGTCTCTGTGGTCCAATGATATTTCCGGAAGTTGATATAAAAAAGTCAATTTTTAAAAATTTTAGGGGGGCGTAACTAGGGGGCCCCAACATTTTTGTGATTTGAAAAATCGAAGTTGGGTATCATTTGAAAGGTATTGAAATTTGGTTCACAAAAATATATCGTGTTTCCAAATTGGCGGCCATTTTACCCCTAAAAGAATTTAATAAGCGTATACCGTAGATGTTTTTGTTTAAAAAAAATATACAATAATAATTATAATTAATTCTTATAACCGAAGAAACCCTTTTAGTAACTTGCTGGCAAGTACTTGACGGGATTTTTTAAAAATAATTTTTAATACTATTGTCTAGAATGAAGCATTCTAAGTCGGTGTGAATAAGTTATTTTAAAATGAATTTGTGAACATTATGTCTTGATAATATGATTGTTAAGAAATATAGGAATTGATTGACTGGAATTTCAATAATTACAATCTTGAAATCTTAGTTTTTAAGTTACAATATTATACAAAACTTTTATTTGTTAAAGTAATTTGTATTTTACATTTAAGTCATCAGTATATACTTAAAATGGTCTAAAAACAAGTATTTTTCGTGTCTGACAATCCTGCGTGCAACAATTCTTTCATGGTATAGCGGCCATCCTTATTTTGTTATGATTTTAATCGAATCAATCTCAGAACAGTTTTGTATCCAATTTCACAGGATACTAATAATTCAGTTGACTAACAAACTAACTGATCTGAAACATGAATTAAAATATGAAAACCGTATCAAGCAAAATATGTATCTCAAAAATTAAAATGTTTACTAATTACTAGTATGAATAAATATATCAATATTTTTATTTATTTATTTTTTAGTAAAAACAATTTCCATATCAAATAATATATCAATATATTGAAATTATATTACAGGTCAGGAGTATAATTTTAACAAGTTAACAGACGAAGAAGTAAACTCACAAGGATTACCATATGACTACGAATCTATTATGCACTATGCAAGGAATACTTTCTCCAAGGTATTAAACCTTAATATTTTTAATTCATTTTGAAAATAATATTTTTTTTTAAAAAAAACATCATTATTTGTTACTTATATATACATATATAGGTATAAAAAAGAAAGGTTTGAAATACAATGTAGAATACAACATAGTGTTATCAATATAATATATGTAGGTATGTATAAAAAAGACAGGTTTAAAATACACTGTAGAATACAAAATAGAGGTTTATTTAATTATATCAGGTGTAAATTTATATTCGAAGAGTATCTGTTCAGTCAAATCCTGAATCCACTGTTAATTAAGTTAATGGATTTAAATACACTTTGTCACGTTCCTTACGAATTTTTCCCTTTATATATTTTTTGTATACGTATTTTACATGAAAATAAAAATATAGATAATTGATTTGGTGTAATAGTAAGTTTTTAAAGGTTGTGTTTTATGAGATTATCCGTGGTAGGATGTAAGTTAATTTAGAAGTTAGTTTGTATAAGGAAGTTGGCCGCTAACTATGTTTGACGGTGGTAGCTGGTGACGGGTCTAGGGATCAAAGTAGCTTTGGAATTCGTTAGCAAGATCCCTACAATTCTCTCTCGACGGGGAAATGTTTGACGAGACTTAATTAATTTATCCCGCGGTATCTTAGTCAGTCGAGTAAATTTGAACAGAGTTCAAATGAAGAAGAGTTTTTACTCTTGATCTCGAAATGGCTTGCTTTAAGTTGAAAGCAAGCTTTGAATTTACATCTGGTACTTTTCTTGCTGTGAAACATCATTCAATTCGATTTTCTTGCAATTTTTATTCACGAAACTCGTTTCCTCTTAGATTATATTCATTTGCATTTATATTTTCTAAGCAAATTATACTCAATAGATCAGTGTATTATCAAAAACCTATTTCAATTCATGACGGGGTTTGACGACTTTAGTTCGTCATAAGTTTTAGAGAAATAAATTTTCGTTTATATTGTTGACGCACTGTCAAATTCACTAAATCTTAACAAAGTACAAAAAAAGGTTACCTTTGTAATAACGAAAACGTAATATAAAAACAATATGTAGCTAACATCAGTCTAAACTGCTTCAATCATTTTCAAAATAATAATTGTGATTGCCGATTGATTAAGTTTTATAGGCCTTATTGTATTGCTCGTTTTATTGATAAGTGGATGTTTACTCTTACCTTTTAAGGCCTTTGCTTTGGAACTATAAACATAATGTTCTAGGGCCAGAAATTTATCTTTCTTTGTTGAAATACCGCCAGTGGTTTTTTGAGACAAACTACCTTTAGACAAAGAACATGCCATACTTTATTATTTTACAACGATATGCTAAAGAAAAAAGTCATTGAATACAAAAAATATAATTGCCAATTGATAGTACCATACTTAAAGGTACGACGTCTCTCTGTTTCCTCTCTATTCCCATGGGTGACAAATTATGACAGAAAAGATCTTTTTTGTTGAACACAATTAGTTCTGTCAAGAGGATATATGAATTGTATGAAAAAAATTGCAAAGTTATTTTTGGATTATTTGTAAAGTCTAGGCGCCATGGCGCCACAGCAATTCGATCTACTTAAGAAGAAAAATGGCTAAAAGGAGATCTATTACACACGGTCGTCTGTAAGTTCGAAGGGTATTTAACTGTAAAAGTTGAGTGGGTTGTTAGTTTATGACGTTTAGTACGGATTGCCGACAGACAAAGCTCTGGTATTCCTTACTTAGGTACTTAGATTCTGGGAACTCCCTCCATACAAACCTACTTACGAAAATAATTACTAAACAGCTTATAGGTTCACATCATTTAAAGTTTTATAATTTAAGTTTATAATTATAATGAAAGGTTTTCAGTCTTTTAAGGGTGGTCCATTCTTTGCAACTACACTAATTTGTATCATAAGTGAACTAATAGTAAGTCCATTTAGTGTTTAAAGAACAAAAATATAATGTTAGGCTTATGTTTGATTTCTAGGCATTCAATTTTTTCAATCAAGTTAAAAATCGAATTTTTAGATTAGGAATTTTCTACCTCAACAACAAAATAAACAGTATTTGTTGATTGTAGTGTAGAAGTTACGACAAAAATTTAGTACAGCCAATAATATAAGAGTCTTAAGCTAATTCTTATTTCCTACAAGTTTGTTTTATCTTCTGTGTTTTTTTTAACTAAATATATGTGGAAGAATTTAGAGGATGTTCATTAGGAATAGGGTTATTATAATTAAATTAATAGTTCGTCTTTGTTACTATTTTTGGTAATAGTAAAACTGTAGTATATTCCCTTCTTCTTAAATATTAAAAAACGAAAAAGTCTAAAAACAGCTCTAGCTCAGCAGGTAAACTATCGAACCTACATTTTTCGATGTGTATTTAGTGCAGTTTTATTTCTACTTTACTTTTTTTTTTTGCCATTTATTTAATTTCTTTAACAACTAAACAGAAGAAAGACTAATGATCATTTTACACATTTCTCTCTCATCTGTTTTGTTGTTAGAGAAATAAAATAAAAAGCAAAAAATAATTTTTTCGATGTGCTCATCATGAGTTATAAGTATGTCTCACATTTCTGGGAATAGAACCTGATGTATCAGTGATAGGCTCTAAGTTTCAGCCGAGTACAAAGAAAACCATAACATTATATTACGGCTGTACCTGTTTTGCTTTTTATTAGCACGTTCTTGAAGTAAGTCTTTATGAATCTAACTTGAAAACCTCGATGGTATAATATATTAACTTGAAATAAAAAATTACGTGTTTAAGATTCTATTTATGTATTGCAACAGAGATTGGTGTGAAGGGTCATTGAAGAAGTTTCAGTTGCAAGTAGGGCAGAGAGAACATCTCTAGGGACATTATCACTAGAGTTGGACGTGTATGGATTCTAAGGCCACGGTGTTGTGTCTGAGGCCGATAGCGCTAACGTCGCGTCAGTTGCATCCGGCTCGTTCTTTAATCCTCGTATTGTCCACACATTATCCAGCAGACAGGAGGCGGCCCACTATTCAAAATATCAACGAGTTTACCGTCAGCGCAACTCATCTCCCTTTAAATAACTAGCTCTGTACAGAGTTAAAAATTACACGGGAGAAAAACACACCCTTCACGACTAAAAATGATTTAATATTAAACCTTTCGATGTATTGACAAATTACCGATTAAAACTTTTCTGCTTAAAAAATGTCATGTTAACATCGTATAAAGAGGTGTAGTTCAATAACCAAACAACGTCTTCACACAAAATAATTGTATTTGTAACAATTTGACCGGTTTCGGCTGTTCTAATGCAGCCTTCTTCAGATAAGCTGTGTAGGTTATAAGGAGACTTTAAAAAGGCAAGTGATGTTGCCTTTTTAACTTTAACGTTAAAGTCTCCTTATAACTATGATGAGTCGCTATCACACACTGGAGAGAAACACAGTCGATAATCTCGTATAAAGAATTTTTCTTGAAATATTACTATGCGGGATCCACAAATTTCGGGAACTACCGATATGATTTATGGTTTGACTCTTTTGATGAATGGTTTGACTAATTTCGGCGAATAACGGTTACAACAAGTGTATCCCATAATATAATATGTTTGGACATGGATATTTCCCATATAGTCCAGGAGATAGCATTCAAAAAAGTGTTTGATTATCATAAAAATAGAAATGTGTGCATTATTTAGTCTTTTGGTGCCTTTTAAGAATATGTTGTTGGCTAGGTTCTTCTGCGGGATATATCTTGACTATTGGTACTTGAAAAAAACAACAACAAAAACAATCAATGTGTTTTTCATGATCCTGAGAAGAAAGTTAGTTAGAAGTCAGAATCAAATTTATGTTAGTCTGTCACTTGATAGGTCAGTTATTCAAATAATTCTTTAAATCGAAATCATTACTTATCAAGTGACACACTAACATCAACTGCAATTTCAGTCTACTAACTAATTTTGTACTCAAGATCATGAAAATCACATTGTCCACCATGATTGGCGGGACTTGTCCGCTCCGAATGTCCCGCAGATTAACTTAGCCGACCAAATATTCCCAAAAGCAGCCAAACGATTAATTTATTTACAGTCTAGCTTAATTTTATTGAGCCACTAGTGAGTGATTGTACATCGTTAGTTTCCGCTACTAGAATTTGCGAGGAGATCACGCTTCGACTCCATTGCATCCTCCAACCGCCGATATAAGTCGACGGTTTTGTTCTAAAGGATGATTTCATTTAAGACTAAGGCTTTTGATTGTGTCCATTAAAATGGAGAACACATTTGTATTGTCTAAAACATTGGTACAAAATATTTTTCCTCTAATTATGTCACTATTCTAAGTGCAAGGTGCTTTGAGCTATGGTATTATGACTAAATCAAGACGGTTGATAGTTAAGTGGAAATGTGTTATTGGCCCATTATTTCTATATCTAATTAAGAAATGTAATTATTAACCTGTTAGTGTATATACATTTTTCTCTCTCATAGAAGCAGATGGTATGTACTTGCAAATTACAGAAATTAAAACAAAAGGAACCTAATTCACTGAACTTTCAACTAAACTATTGTAATTATATTTTAAAGTGGAATCTTTAGATGATTCTTATTTTTAATGAGTTTAAGTTATCTTTTTATAATTTCAATTATTTTAAAACTAAATGTAAACTTGGATAGTTAACGTTTTTTTTATACTTTTTATTAATACATATAATAAGCGACTGTTACTAAGATTAAATTTAATATTCCATTATTTTATTTTATTTGTTTCAGGGGACGTATTTAGATACAATCTTGCCAAC
>KZ651847.1:114666-146842 GCA_001010745.2 Gerris buenoi
ATATATATATATATATAGTGTGATAACACTTCTCTGTACATTAGGTATTAAATTTAACGCTATGGATAATAGATATTTGAGCATTAAAAAATGCAACCATTTATCACATAATTTTCGAATTTTTTCTACTATGTAAGATTGCTAATCATGTATTTTCATTTACAGTTTGTGGTGGGCATTTAAAAGCATCCTCAACTAGAGTTAAACATCTCTATTCTCATTCGAAGTACGGCGATTATAACTACGAAGATAGGGCGGACTGTGATTGGACGATAGAGGCTGAAGACCCAAATTTAACTGTTCATTTGACTTTTCTTACCTTTGAAGTTGAAGATGAACCAGACTGTTCTTACGATTACGTGGAAGTCTTTAGTGGATTGGACTCTTCGGGACCATCCTACGGAAAATTCTGCGGCAATTCGGTAATTAATTTAGTTAGTTATTTAACACATTAATAAATTCCATTTTATGAATGAATTATTATTAAATTATCTTTAAATCTTATTAGCGGAATCTACAAAAAAGGTTCCATATTTATTTTACTGAGAGTATGATTAGCAACCCTCTATGATTGCGATGGTTGAATAAAAAATATTGAGGTATAAACTTTCTACCAATCACACCACGCGTGCATGTGTTTTTAAAACATTAGCTAAATTAGAATAAGTATGTATATAATCGGAGATTGTATAGCATAGGATAGCAAAGCCTAGTTTACTACGCCTTGACGTTTCAGACGTTTTTAGCATTATTTCAGCAGAGGCAAAAGTTTTTCAAGAGCTCTAAGCTTGACTAAAAATTATAAATTGATTAATTTAAAGATATTTAATCCGCGAGTCTATAAAGTTAAAAGTCTATGAACTTGTTTAACTTTATATAAAAATTTCTAAAAAAAAAAAAAAAAAAAGTTTCCGCCTCCTTACGATTACAGCGGGGTTAGCAAAACTTTATCTCTTGTGGTTATGAATCATTAACTGTTCTAATATTCTAACCATAAGACATTGAAGTTGAAGATGAACCAGACTGTTCTTACGATTACGTGGAAGTCTTTAGTGACTGCAAGGAAGGAGGCTGCAGATATGAACTTCGAGCTCCTCAAGGCAACGTTTCATCACCTAACTACCCTGATCTCTATCCAAGGAAAAAGGATTGTATTTGGCATTTCACTACAACTCCAGGACACCGTATCAAACTTGTAAGTAGAACCGACAGTCAAATCGTATTTTCATTGACCCACCTTTGATCTATAGTAGCTTGGAATAACCAGAATTTCAATGTATAAGAAATTGGATACAGTCGAAACCATTCAAAATTAAAAAGTTTCAAATTAGGACTTACATGTTATTATCAAACAATAAATGAAAGCTCATTACAAACAAGATGCACTTTGAATTGAATAAGCAGAGTGTTAATTAATTAATTAATTTGTTTCAGATATTCACGACGTTCGAATTAGAATCTCATCATGAGTGCGCTTATGATCACGTTTCACTTTACGATGGCGATAGTGCTGATTCCAGAACTCTAGGAAGATTCTGTGGTTCGAAGCTACCTCATCCAATTATCGCTACTACGAACGAAATGTTCATGGTCTTCAAATCAGATGGGAGTGTTCAAAGAAAGGGTTTTATGGCATCGCACACGACAGGTACTTACAAACATTTGACGCTCNCGCCTCCTTACGATTACAGCGGGGTTAGCAAAACTTTATCTCTTGAGGTTATGAATCATTAACTGTTCTAATATTCTAACCATAAGACATAATCTCAGTTTTTCAAAAGCATCGTGACTCGTTTAGATTTTGTCTTATTTGCCATATATAAGCCCTGTTTTACTCTGAAAGCCCACCCTGCAATGCAATTTAAGTCGCTATAATCTATGATGGTCATTACAATTAGTTTATTTCTATGAATCATTAAAGAGTACCCAGTATTTTTTTTTAAAAACCTATATCTACATATTATATATGATATTCCTATTTATATGTATAATAATATAAAAAACCTCATTTGTATTTCAGAATCCAACTGATATAATATCAGTGAACGAAGCTTTGTTAGTTCGGTTCAGATCGGACGATACGATTGTCAGCAAAGGATTTTCAGCTTCATACATAGCAGTAGATCCTTCCAGCAGCGAAGAACTTCTTTCTAAATCTTTGGAATAAACTAAAACGAATTTTCCGATCAAGAATTAAATACATATATTACTAATTGAAGTTATGAAAGAAAAGTTATTTGTAGAACATAGGAAAAAGTTATTAAAGTAAGACATTGAAAGATTTATTTGTACTTAAATGCTATTGTTAAAAAATTGTTTGAATTTTCAAGGTGGGATTATTTTTATTCGAAATATTTCTTTCCCAATATTTTGTTATTATTATTTTTTTTTTTTAATAGGAAACAATTTAGGATCTCTTATTATATCTAATTAAAAGCCTTTCTGTGATAGGGCTGACATTTTACTAAAACGTTGTGATTTTTTTGAACTGATAAAACACAAAACGGAAATGATAATAAACATTGTTAGGTATCTTTATCGTTTTACGATTTATTGTTTTAAATTATTTATCGCTTCTTAATTTTTACTGGTGACATGACTACTTATGATGTAACGGTTTTATTTATTAATATAAATTCGCAATTAATTATTTATTTTTATGTGCTTTATAATATATATATAAATATATTCGGTTGCTAGAGGAAAGTTGGTCTATTGGAAGTTCCAATCTTATGAAAGTTGTTTATAATGTGAGTTAATAATAATTGAGTTGCTGAATAATATAAATTTGCCTCATCAATAAAATTGATCACAAACCAGTTTCCATAAAATGAGCAGCGAAACGTCGAAATTTACCTTTTAGACTCGGGTTTGTTCGGGAGTATTTTAACTGTTGGTTCTGTACATCACTTAAGGCGGGTGTTATTTTTACCATCATGTCACGTGATATCACGTGACCTGATAATAGTGTGGCTGCAATCACGTGACGTGATGTTTTTTCTTTATATGTACTGAAAGCTACACTGATATCACGTCACTTGACATCAAGTGACGTGATAATAGTGTGGCTGCAATGTATACAAACCTTACTAAATCAGCACCGCACACTTTTTTCACGAGATATCACGTCACGAGACGTGATGGTAGTGTGTTTCCGCCTTTAATTTCATCATTGTTCATTTATAATTTATTATAGTTATTCGCCAATATATAAATTGATACATAAACCTTGTTTTGACAAAAACTATATTGATCGCCATCACGCAATAATTATAAAATTAATTAAATGATGAAATCACGGATAATTCATCTTTATTGAATTATTGTAGTTACTTTTTATTTTATGTAAATTAATTTATGTTTTTATTTCATTTTAAGGTCTATAGAATTATATTTTTTTGTCAATGAATTATTAATTTGGGATCTTATTATCAAAAATCAATACACAATTGAATTAAAGACAATATTAGTTTTAAATATATTTAAATTTTATGTTGTTCATTGATTGACGAACCACATCGAATTAAATTTTTGCCTTATGTTCAAAGGTTCTTTAAGTCTTCTTTATTGACTAAAATATCCTGGAGCCTTAAAAATAAAGTATTTATTTAGTTATTTATCTCTGATAATTATTATAATGTTCATAGCTTTATTTTTAGTATTATTAACGAAAAACATATTTTACTGTGCCATAATAAGTTATATTGTTTATAGTATATAATTTTTTAAATTATAATATGTTTATTATATCAGTTGTTAAAGATATTATGTTGTAAAAATTGTACAATTATTTTTTATGTTATAAATTAAGTAATAATTAAAAATGCTGAGCATTTTTTCTATAATTATTTATTTATTTATATGATTTTTTTTCGACTGAAGTTTGACACATTTCGTTTTGTTTTTATATATAAACCACTGAAATAATTTTATGTACCATAAAAAAATAATAAAGTCATTTAAATGTTTAATTAATCTTTATTTTAGTATACAAATATAAGTTGTTATAACCTTTACCACATTTATAATATCATAAATATTGGGAATTAATTAGGAGAAAATGTACTAACGATCTCTATCTAGTTAAGTGAATCTTCATCTAGTAGTCATTTGGAGAAAGGATTTGTGTATGAACGTATTGTTAGAATAGATGGAGAATGGTGAAGCTAAGTGCAAGTAGTTAGCCGACAAGCAATTCGCTGAAAACCAAAGTCTTAAATGACTACACTGGCAAATATGATGATAATCCAGAAACATATATTTCATCAACAGTGAATTATATTTCATGTTGATAGTCGTTGAGTATGTGTGTGTAAAGTGGCCAATCCTTTAATAAACTGATAGATGTAATAGTTAACTAACTAGTTCTTTTTTTACAGTGGAACCTTGATTATCCGATCCGCCTCCCGATTTATCGTCTTTCTTACTTAACCGTCAGATACATCTGCCGAACTCAACCCCCTATTTTTAATTTCTCGCGTTCCCCCATTCCACCCGTTATTTGACTATTAAGCCACTATCTATCAATTATTAGGCTCAAGTAAGTGCCAGAATGGTTCAAGGTATGTTTTATTCTTGGTTTGACAGGTGTGGCTGCCAAACGCAACCCCCTTTTTTCGACTTCTTGGTTCCCTTAACCCACCCATTGTTTGACCATGAAATCTGTCATTTATTGGGCTTAAGTAAGTGCCAGAATGGATCAAGATATGTTTTACTCTTGGTTTGACAGGTGCGTCTGCCAAACCCCCTTTTTTCGACTTCTTGTCTTACCCCAACCCACCCATTGTGTGACTTAAGCGTAGGCTCAAGTAAGTGCCAGAAGGCAGAAAGAGCCAAAATATTTTTTACTCATTGTTTGACAAAGTTTTTGCACCTCTTGTCTAATCTTCAGCCCTAATATTTTCTACGAGGTTCCACTACACTTGAACTTTTTACACTTTTCATAAAACTGATAACGCTTTGGTTCCCTGAGTGAAGGCTGTCCGCACAATGAACGTTCCGTTCCGGAAGCAATAAAATTCGATATAAGCGCTTAAGGTGACATCGATGATCTAAGCAACATCTAAACATCCGCGGTGATATTTTAATCAGTCAACTTCGTGCCTTCTAAATTCTAAAGCATACCTAATATATAGGAGTAGTTGTTTTTCTAAAAGGTTTTATAACCTTCTATATATCATCGACTGTGTTTTTCTCCAGTGTGTGATAGCGACTCATCATAGAAGAGGTGTAGTTCAATAACCAAACAACGTCTTCACACAAAATAACTGTATTTTAACAATTGACCGGTTTCGGCTGTTCTAAAGCAGCCTTCTTCAGATAATCTTGACTTGAGGTTACTATATTGACTTCATAAATACAAGTGAAATACACTTGTATTTATGAAGTCAATATAGTAACCTCAAGTCAAGATTATCTGAAGAAGGCTGCTTTAGAACAGCCGAAACCGGTCAATTGTTAAAATACAGTTATTTTGTGTGAAGACGTTGTTTGGTTATTGAACTACACCTCTTCTTCTATATATGTTTCATCAAGAAGACACTCCAGAAAGTATTGGGTTCCAATCAAAAGAATACAATTGTGATGCAGGGTATTGGGTATTTGTTGCAGCTATCAAAGAAATGAGTAACGACACATTTCTTTCATTAATAGAATTTTGAACGAGACAGAATTATTCTGTACTTGTTGAAATTATTACCCCTACACTTTATCATCAGAGTACTAGCACGAGGGATTTAAATTAAATAATATGGAAATATTATAATAATGTGCAAATTATTATAATAAAATACCGCTACACAGGTAACAAACTGAGCTCTGCTGCACCTGATACAGCAGATATATAGAATATTCCCGTGAGATCAAACATATATTTCATCAACAGTGAATTATATTTCATGTTGATAGTCGTTGAGTATGTGTGTGTAAAGTGGCCAATCCTTTAATAAACTGATAGATGTAATAGTTAACTAACTAGTTCTTTTTTTACAGTGGAACCTTGATTATCCGATCCGCCTCCCGATTTATCGTCTTTCTTACTTAACCGTCAGATACATCTGCCGAACTCAACCCCCTATTTTTAATTTCTCGCGTTCCCCCATTCCACCCGTTATTTGACTATTAAGCCACTATCTATCAATTATTAGGCTCAAGTAAGTGCCAGAATGGTTCAAGGTATGTTTTATTCTTGGTTTGACAGGTGTGGCTGCCAAACGCAACCCCCTTTTTTCGACTTCTTGGTTCCCTTAACCCACCCATTGTTTGACCATGAAATCTGTCATTTATTGGGCTTAAGTAAGTGCCAGAATGGATCAAGATATGTTTTACTCTTGGTTTGACAAGTGCGTCTGCCAAACCCCCTTTTTTCGACTTCTTGTCTTACCCCAACCCACCCATTGTGTGACTTAAGCGTAGGCTCAAGTAAGTGCCAGAAGGCAGAAAGAGCCAAAATATTTTTTACTCATTGTTTGACAAAGTTTTTGCACCTCTTGTCTAATCTTCAGCCCTAATATTTTCTACGAGGTTCCACTACACTTGAACTTTCATAAAACTGATAACGCTTTGGTTCCTGAGTGAAGGCTGTCCGCACAATGAACGTTCCGTTCCGGAAGCAATAAAATTCGANGAGGAAAGTCAATGTTTGTTTATTTCTAGCAGATGTTATTCCAGAGTCTTCTAAAATCTTCCATTATCTTAACCACATTTTAGTAAAACTCTGATTCTTTTAATAAATTCGGTTCATCTTAGCTACCCCGTTTGATTTATTTGCCTAATTTTCGCCTGCCAAAGGGCTTATACAACTATTCATGGAATAAAATACAAGGGGTTAGTGTGTCACTTCATCATGCGCAACCAGAAGAATAGACAACCCTTTGGTTGTCTTGAAAGAATAGACAATTCTTCAATTCATCTGTTGCTTGAGCCATCTTATAACAGGTCGAAGAATCTATGACTTCGTTCAGAAAAAAATCTTGTTCCCAAATTATAGTAGTTCATTTAGATCTCCTTTTACATCCGCTGCTTTTATCTATTAAAGAAAACATATAAATGTGCCTCTTTTCTAAATGAATAGGTAATAATTTCAGATTCTACTATATTCAAAATGTTGCATATTATTAATCGCTATTCGAATTATATAAAAGGCGTTAGTTTAATAATTAATAATGAAGGTAATATTCATAGAAGAAGTTGCGTTGCGTTAATTGCTTTAAGCTGGGATCATATCACGTGTTTTTGCCGCGCTATTGGGCTTTATGTATTCATATAGATAAAAATATATTATTCATGAAGCCATAGAGACGTCACTGCATGTATTCCCTCATCTTTCCTTCACGGTGCGCTAGTTCAGCTTTGCCTTTAGGTTATAAACAAAGCCGAATACATTATTAAAATACAAAACTAACTTTCTGTAAAAGTGGTTTAAAAATTTATGTATTTGATTGTTTTACTTTGTAAATTAATGATTTGAAAAATGTAAACAAAAATATTAACAAGTCGGAAGAGGGAGAAAGTTTCATTTAGGTTAGCGAGAGAACGTTAGGATGGAACCAATTTTTTTAACTGAAAATAATATTTATACTTACGTTTCTCGATTATTGTTGAGAGATATTTGCCTTGTTGGATGCCAGCTCTGTATTGGGTATAATTTTGTTTAACAAGCTCTACTTTAAGCCGGTCAATTTCGATCTGTTGGTTTTCAATTGCCTCTTTTAACCTGTCCACTTCCTGACAGACAATTTCTTCCTCCTAGAAACAATAAATATCCTATTAGAAATACATACAAGAGAATTATTTGATAATTTCAGGTAATTGGTAACAAATTACACTCTACAGGAAATTTAGTACCTAGGGTTTCGCGGGCACACTCGAAATAAAAAGACTTTTACTTATACTTGAAGCAACAGTATGTCTTGTTGTGACTTCAAGTAAACATCATGATGCACCACATCCCTGAAGATGCTTCCAGTAGTGAAAACGAAAGGTCGGACTTCAACCTCTTTTTGACGCGGATTTCACCGGAAAACCAAGCATTTTTCTCCATATAATATTATACAATTAAAGCAATCTAGGTATATTNATGTTGGGATTAATTTAACATTGGCCATGAAGATTTTGGGAAACCCGAAGTTTAGAACCCATTACAGTAATCATTTTTGAGGGAATTCCTCATGATGAGAATAATTTGCAATTGAGAATTGCAAAATCTTTCATTTATAACACGTTAGTAAACCTTCATGTTGTTGAAACTTAGTATTTGTTGGTTATTCGATCGTCAAAAAGTAAATAATAATAATAATAAAAATGTTGTAATTAGAAACAAGCTGACTTTATAACCTACTACAAAAGAGTTGCAGTTACATTTCAGTTGAGGATCATTATAACCTACATTTATACATTCTTTGATATGATAAGATGGCAGATATCTTGAATCTCTTGTTCTACTGCAAGACCGCTTTAGCTTTTATATTCATTGTTAATTGTAACTCTTTGTTCCTGACAAGGTCTTAACTCTTGTAGAGTAAAGCTCGTTAGAAAATAATAAACAGAGGAGGTTGCAATTGAACAAGAAGAAAGAAAGGATACAAGTCCTGAATGATCAAGCAAAATACCACTAAAAACTTTATTAAACTTCTCTTTGAATATGCGTGATCTTTTGAAGTGTGTAATGTGTGAAGTATAATTGACACAATAACGAAGCCACATGATTTCAACTTTTTGGGTATTTCCTGTGGCTTTTTCAAAATATATTCAATGAGATTATTTTAGTAATCAATACTAGTCCATGAAATCAAAGTTTATTGTTTTTAAATGTATTTCACATTTGAATTTTGGTTTTGTTAGTCATCGGCAAGTTTGTTTCGCAACAATCATGGTTATTAAGTTTTTACAAGCAACGATGATAATCAATGTTAGTTTGTTAGTCGTGCTTATAGTATGTTTTTGAATTGGTGCAGAGTCCATGTGCCAATAGTGTTTCAGCTCAATAGGATGCCTGAAAGAGGGTCAAATAGTTCTCTAAACATGTTGAGGATAGATGACTACCAGCCACAAAATCGGAACTAATATAAAGTATTATAAATAACAAACCTAGTTTAATACTCATCATATTTGCGCATAAACCCTCAATAAGAATCTTAGAAAGCCTAAAATGATGATCATAAGTAGTAGGTATTATCTACACATAAATATGTTAAACTAGTTTTCTGAAATATCCTATATAACTATAGTTTTATGTAAGTCTAAAATTTATATGATTTCGGAAGTTTGATTACAAATTTCACATTTATTTTACCCTTCTTACTGTTTTTTTCGTCGACTTTATTGCTTCTTAGATTTTCAATTCTCGTCTTAATAATTTCCAAACTGAATATGATGAGTGATAAGCAAGTAGCGATGAGAAGTATATAGAAAGCAAGTGATAAGGCTTCCATACCGATACTAAGTGCTTCCTGTTGAAAATTGCACGCCGGCATCTTATCTATCCATGCTAAGTAGTTGTAATCTTTGAGACCTCGTTCTTCAAGCATCATCAACCTGCAGCCGATATGTATTAATTAAGCCAATACAAAACACAAGTCAAATTATATGCTATGAGGTTAGTAACTCAGAAATGTCATATTTACTTCAAAATTACTTACTTCAAAATTACATTGTGAAATAATATAAAAATCAAATTCAAATCTCTACTTGCTGTGATATAGAAAAATTTTACTTTAACTCCATTATAAAGAGCCTGCTACAAGCGAAATTAAGATTTTTATTCATTATACCATCAATATAAATATCCTTTGGAATTCGTTGATGCCAGTTTTTTTTACTTATTCAAGAATTTAGAGAGGGAAAGGAAAAATTCTCTGATGATTAAATCATTATTAACATCTTCTGATCTCTCTACATTATTAGTATTCTCTATTTAAACTGTAGTTAAACATTTAAATGTAATATAGTTGGTAGAAAGTACTCACTGCCTCGAAAAAAGTTCTCTAAAAGGCGTGATCTTGTTGATAACGGTGACGCAATTCATTTTAGGTATTTCATGTATAATGATGAAAGTGTTACAGATCTGCACATCATTAAACCTGAGCTTTACCATCCTAAAGATAAGAATACCATCAGTGAGAAGTGCAAACCTTCCAACTTTAACTCGTTCAATACCGTCTTGAATATTGTAAAACATCCTTTCTTGAGATTGAAGTATTTTAAATAGACGAATCCGTTTTTCATTCATCGGTCCATAAACTCCATGTACGCTCTGAAAGTAACATCTATATATTATTTTTATTTATTTTTTTAAAAAATGAATCATTTGATGTATGTAAATATANAACTACTTTTATAATATTGATGACATTTATATAATGAAGTTTCCTCTTTGACTTTTATATACCATACTGTTTGCACGAAAAATGTACTTTTGCAGGACATAAGTAAAAATCCTTTACTGACATACCTTCTTATAAGCAGGTTATATTGCATACATATAAAAAAAAATCAAAGCATAGTCATAGAATAAATATGTTATTTTAAAATCAATATTCCTCTACACATGTAAGCTTTAATAAACTAACGATACATTACGAGCTCATGAGGCCCCCATACACGATCAAACATTTTGCACAAAATGTTTGCGCAAAATAAATTGCGGGAAATTTAGTTAAACATCATGTTTGCGCAAACATCAAGCAGCCCCATACACGGTCAAAATGTTTGCGGAAACATTATGACCGTGTATGGGGACCTTTATATTTAGGATGATCGGGGCACTAACAATATTTACCTTTGATTGACCTTTGATTTTATTTAAATCATGACATGATAATGACTTAAAAACCCTTAATTTTTGAATTTTGGTCATTTATAAAAATAATGCCATAACATGTATATTTTCTTTTTCTACTTACCAAGAGCTTTAAAATTAATTATATATGATTTATTAATTATTTTCAAATCGTTTTTTACACTGGCCACCATCTATAAAATATTTCACGTGCAATTACCAAAAACGTTGCAGTTGTCACAAATGCAGAGATGTTTCGGTAATAGATGTAGAATATCATACAAATCGGCTCATTTTCACCAGTTATTCTTAGTAGACAAGTAAACAAACTTTATTAAAATACCAAGACACTGAAATGAAGAGTTCATTACGTTTGCTCAATTATCACAAAATTACAACAAAATAATGCAATTCATTACCTTTTTCTTTTTAGTTGCTGTCTTCTTTCTTCTAAATATATTATTGAAAGTTCCAACAAACGTAGCTTTCCTCTCGACCATGTTCCAATTTAAATTACTCGGATTACGGAAGTCACGAAAAAAAATTCTATTAAAAATATATAACACCAAAATTAATGAACTGGCCAAATAGAATTACCTATTTTAAAAAGTTTTAAAATCTATCATTAGTTTTTTTTTTTAAGTGAATAAACAACTAAAATATATTATGTAGGAAAATAGTACAGAAATAATCGAATTAAATATACAATGTAAACGCGAAACATTATTTAAATGTTGAGAAAGTGGAGGCGTGCTTACGATAGCACGCCTTGAGGTGTTGTGATAATAAAATCAGGTAGAGGAACAACTTGTTATCAGGTAATAAGAGATAAGACTCGACTAATGTATATATACAGTAAAAAATAAACAAGGTAATAATTAACAGTTAATTACTAAATAGTATCGTTTGTAGGCGCCACACAGCCACCACCAGAATTTTAAAAATATTTTATAAAACTTCGCTTAGAACAATATATAAATGAAAGTTTCGATGCAGTGTTTACTATTTGTTTATTACTAAATTGTTTGTACCAAGAGTGTAAAAGGAAATATTTATTGGTGTTTGAATAATGATAAGTTGAATAATGGAAAATTTAATTTTATAAATAATTTATTGATTTCTGATAAACATTTTGATTGTTTTCCTTTGCTTTTAATTGTTGCATTTGGTTTAATCAGTACATCGTCGATATATATACATATATAATGATATTTTTGATAGTGAATGGGTTCAAATTGTCTCTAATGTTTTTAAAGGACTTATGTAAAATAGAATAGAACAGTGGGGAGAAAGTAAACAAATAATTAATGAACAGCAAGCGAGTTTTGGAATAAATAGTGTCATTGATTATAATTTTAACTTTTCATCGCTTTATTATCTCTTCGGCCCAAGATAATAAGAGGGGTTTGGTAGAATACGTAGAATTTTGCGCACTCTCAATAAAAATAATAGCAGTAATAAGATCTAATAAAAATAANCCTAAGAAATTACAAACTCGGTAGCAAAGCACGGGAATCCAGCTAGTTATTACCAAATCTTAACACTATTTTGTATTGATATTGGTGACATATACGGCGACTTTTAATTACGTTAAATCTAAGCATATTTTTATTTACTTCATTTAACATTCTTTTTATTTGATAAGTGTTTTTATTGTTATTTTGATAGGTAAATTAGAAACATAAAGAAAGTTTAAATTAATGTAATTTCTTATTATTAAAAAGAAAGGGGGGAACATGAAAAAGGAAGGACATGAACAAATGCACCCCAAAACGGAATTCAAAACCACGGACATTTCTGTTATCATTTGGATTTTCAAATCAATGCGGAGGTGAAAACCATTCCTCCATCATTTCATTAAATCATTGCAGCACACATGCGATGTTAAAACCATTCATTGATCGTTAATAATGAACTACTGATAGAGTCGTTGCTGCTTTGAAAGACCAGGGTCACAGAAAGTGGCAGCTTTTCCCTAAGAAAAACAATTGTTCGAAAATACCAATACTCAGTGATACTTGTACCATATTGTATAATTAAAGCGAGCCAAATCACCGCTATGTCGTGATTAACATCGCTAAAACTATAAAATGCGGACCTGAACGTTTAAAATATAAGAAAACAACGTTTATATTATTATCTTACGTTTTAACGTGACGATTTCTATCATTTGATATACATCGTCTAAAGTCGAAAGCAAAATTAGAACAGCTTTGTGAAATTTCAACTTGAATTTCTTGAAACTTCAAATATAACAACTTCAAAATATAACAACTTCAATGAGACATAATAGTTATTTAATTACTGATTTATTATTGACTAGAAAATTATGCATCCTTTCAATCATGTCCAATTCTTCTAAAATGTCTATGGTCGTTGCCTACTATGTATAATTGCCAAGAATACTTATACTTCCTCCTTTAAGTTATTTATCCTCGTTTTAATTAACAAAACGTATTTTTTGAGCAATTGAACTATTTGGCGTGGAGGTTATTTATAATTAGAAGATGTAACTGTACAATCAAAGGTATTGAACGTATAAAATACAGGCCTATTAAAAAAAAAAATGCTATATGCTATAGAGTTGATTTACTGTCATCTTCTGCAGAGTCTCGACCGATGTTGGATCCGACGCTACCAGTGTTAAGAAGCATCAATGTCATCTGCAATGGCATCACTTCAAATGCTAGATCAATTATGGAGTGTACTGTCATAAACTATAAATTAAATGCATAAAATACAGACCAGTTTCGACTGCACTATCATCGTCAGTGTACTCCGATATTTGTGTATTTGGTGCATGGTCTATGGAAATATGTATTCTGATAAATTGAACAAATAGTAGTGTCTGTAATTTAAATTAATTTACTTTTTTATCTGCATTTTGAATAAATAGTATCAATCCATACTAAACTGCATTATTCAATTTAGTTTAAGTTGAATCAATAATGAAAATTCACACCTCTTGAAGTTGCTATTAGAATAAGCAATGAAATCTACCCTATAACACGGAACAATAGGGGCCTCTGCTAGGATACTCAAATCTATAAATGGCTATGAGCAAATTTAATTTAAACTTACGGCATGTGCAGCATTCATTTGATAACCCATTAGATTCCGTCTATCAGGTTTTGGATAAATTTCAGTAACTGCCTTGGGATCTGGAGCTCGTAAATTCATTAAAAGTGGTGTAGTTTTGTGAACTTTATATAAATCGTATACTCCCGATGGGCTTAACAATGTCACATCACTGTCCCAACCAAAGTTCAACTTTTCAAGCCACAATGGAGCGTCATCAGATTCACTATAAAGAAGCCATCGGTACGTTCTTCCCATAAACCCGATTTTCATTGATGCCTAAAAGGAAATCAAAAATTGAAAGCTAACACAAAAAAAAAACAAAAAAACAAAAAAAAAAAACAAGCAACAATCCCTTTACAATTTAGATCCCAATAAAAGTAGCTATGCCATTATTTCATTACACTTAGTAGACCTTATTATCTTTATCTATCTTAATCAGTATTTCCTGCAAACGTTATGCACTAATCTGTGCGATGATTTTTATAGATGGATTTATAGGTTGTACTAACCCTAACCACATATTTATGTGCATTAAAAACCAATGAAACATCAGATCCTGCTCACCTTGCTGAGTTACGTTACCCATTGAAAATTCAATTATCGAACCCCATGAATCAAATTCCGGCGAATCGTCAAACGATTGAAATATCCTTGCCACGCAGATTATGAGAATAAGGAAAGCACCAACATACATCCATATCTCGAAACTGAATGGCATCGTCAGAGCTGCCGATGTACCAAAAGCAGCTGGCTGCAGGAACACGAACATTACTCTAAACAAGACAGACAAATCTTGCCAGATAAAAATATAATAGATATGCAATAAATCAAAGTACGAAAGGAAGAATAAATGGATAATAAATCATGAGACTCCTAACACTTTTACTTTAAGATTATTCTTACTTGTCCTCTTTGAGATTGAAAATAAAATCACAAGCAGACATCCTGTCCCTTCTGACGTAGACCTGTGAGAAGGAGAGTTCAACCTCATATCGTTGTAAAACTCCCATCATACCGGACCAGTTGCCTTCATCATCTTCGTTTCCCCAACTGGTGACCAAAGTGTAGTTATACCTTTAAAAAGTGCCGATACGAAAACTATTAATGGCAACGAAAATCAATGGTATGATTTGTAATGCATACTATTAATATATAATTTCGTTAAGTGATAATTTATGAAGAAATTTATTGGATGATGATAAATAATTTGTAATTTGACAGTTTGAAGTCGGTGTTGATCCAAGCCAATTATCTACAGATCCCCTTGGTACTGTCATCACCGCATTTCTCAGTATTTTCAGAAATTAACTTCGTACACGTCAAACTTGGACCTTAAATTGGGAATTACTCCATTCGGTCTCAATAAAACCATCCGTCCCGATAGTAAACAAATTTGAGTTACACAAATGAATTCGTATAGGTAAAATAAAACAGTTAATTCTTACGTGAAATTGTTCTTCTTGGCGATATCGAAATACCAGGACAACGTAAACCTGGGCAC
The DNA here is from genome assembly GCA_001010745.2 of Gerris buenoi. Taxonomy (NCBI): domain Eukaryota; kingdom Metazoa; phylum Arthropoda; class Insecta; order Hemiptera; family Gerridae; genus Gerris; species Gerris buenoi. The sequence goes on from KZ651847.1 coordinate 130,026, forward strand.
TGGGTGGCTGTCTGGCATGTAGAATCTGTCTTCAAACATATCTAAATCTCGAGAATTTGTTAATTCTATTTATATACGTCCCTTATAATGTGTAATATTCCATGTGTAATAATACGATTATTTTTTATATCAGCCCATTTCACTGGTTAAAAATGGTACTCCTTTATCTAGGAAGTGAGAGATAAGGGATACCGTATCACTGCTGAATGTTTTTAGTGTCACCTCATGTGATGATGGCCTAGCCTAAATGCTTTGATGAATAAATTTTCACACTTTTATTTTCAACCTAAATTTATTTTATAATATTTAAATCTCATTTTTAAAAAATTGTTAATATTTAAAAATTATTTTTTAATATTTAAATGTTGGGATTAATTTAACATTGGCCATGAAGATTTTGGGAAACCCGACGTTTAGAACCCATTACAGTAATCATTTTTGAGGGAATTCCTCATGATGAGAATAATTTGCAATTGAGAATTGCAAAATCTTTCATTTATTACACGTTAGTAAACCTTCATATTGTTGAAACTTAGTTTTTGTTGGTTATTCTATCGTCAAAAAGTAAATAATAATAATAAAAATGTTGTAATTAGAAACAAGCTGACTTTATAACCTACTACAAAAGAGTTGCAGTTACATTTCAGTTGAGGATCATTATAACCTACAATTATACATTCTTTGATATGATAAGATGGCAGATATCTTTTGTAGATATTCTTGNCGAAGAGAATCCGGCTTCGATTCCTCGCCGAAGAGAAGTAATTTTTATGTTAATTTTTGATGATATGTTCACTAATAATTAAATACCCGAAAACTAAAAAGTACCCACGAAAACTCAAAAACTTATAAATGGTAAACCCTGGGCTATGTAATTTCGAGCTCGTATATGAGAAAATTGTTCAAAGTTGTCTCGGACTTATATTTTCTTGTAAATTGTTGTTTCCAATGTGTAAAAAAAAAAAATAATAATAAAAAATCGGAGAGTCGTGGCTTTGTGGATTAAATTACTTAACCACTATCGGCCATCACTGAATCATGAGCGGTACGAGATCGTGGGTTCGATTCCTCGCCGAGGCGCTCTGATTTATATGGCTAAATATTGATCACGTCATACTGGTTTTGGCGGTACAATGTACAGGGGTATGTGTGAATTGGCTGGAACTCTCTACCACGGGTATAGTAAAAAGGGTATAACAAGGGGTTCGTCCTAGAGTGTAGTACTAGTACTAAGACCTTACTACTATCTACTAATGTGTAAAATCGACTATTTTACGTTTCTATAACATAATTATGAGATTAATAGATAAGGTCCAAAAGAATTGTTGAAGACATCCTGGGTCCAAAAAAAAATTGTTCTTTAAAAATAATTATAGTCCTTATTCTGAACCAAATGATAATTTAACGATTAATTACTAATTTTAAAAATACCAATAATTGTTTATTAATGAAATTGGACATTACAAAATACTTACTTAAAACAGATAGTAGAGTGCAAGTATAAATGTAAACACCTGACAAATGTGGATCATTGAAATATGAATTAACGGCGTTGAATGGATCAGTCAAATCCATATTTATCTAAAATACAGTCATATCAGCTCTTGAACGAACAACTAGCTAATTCATTGAACTACTGTCCAACTTTCTCTATTCTAGTATAATAACATAAATTGAACTTGTTTTCAAACATATGAATGATTTTTTAAATAAATAATCAAAGAGTAGATTATAGCTAATTATTATAAAAGTATATAGAATATCATGATTTTTTGTTTGTTTGTGAGGATTTCCATATTTCTACATATTATTCAAGCTGTAATTGCACTAGTATAATTACGTAATATAATATGTATACACTTTGAAGAATACAAATCATGAAACATAACTGATATCCTTTCTTTTAAATGGTATACATGTTTATAGTTTATTGGATTTTAAAGAAAGAAAATTATCTTACTTCAATCAGATTTGAATTGTTAAGTCATAAATAATTAACAAGGGAACATAAATATATAAGAAAACATAGAATGAGGATTAGAAGAAAGGAAGGTATAATAAAAGCAAATAAATATTTTATTACTCTTGAAATAATAGTAGAATNTTCCCCCCCCCTCCCCAAAAAAAGGAAGGTTTTGCTAAAATATTCCCAAAGAAACACTTTCATTTAATCCTACCAATGATTCTATTTTTAATAATACTCTAAAAGAAGATCGTTCTTGTTAAAGAATCATTGTAAATCATAAAATCTTTTCATGCGTTTCATATTACATTGATTTCACAGATAGATTTAAAGTAATTAAATATCTGAATATAAATATATCTGTTATTAAAATAATAGCGTGCAATAAGGAAAGGGATTATCCAACTCTATATATTATATCTAGGTATTACCTTTTTGTAAAATTCAACGCCTTCGTTGCATGTCAAATCTAAGAATACACCAATATTTAAAAATTTCCGTTGAACGTCATAAAGATCTTCCGATTCTGTCCCATTAGTAAGCTGAATTAATTTTACATATGTTTGGACATTTGATAGGGTTGAACCGTTTTTAATAAATACCTGACCTAGAAAATATAGAATTAAAAATTTAATATGTAGTAATTTTTAGTTTGTATCTATAAGAAAAGTATTGTTTTCCTCCAAAAAATAAATACCGAGACGGAATTATCCGTTCAATTCTAGATGTAAACAGAATTATCCGGTTTGGGAGTTTTAATGATCATTCGAGTACTTTTTATCTTGATGTCTGATGATGTATGGGGCTCTCATAATTCTCACAGTTTTTGGGCTAAGAATTGAAACCTTGGTACAAAAATAAGCCCTTACATGTACATGTGTTGTCAAATATATATGTTTAACTATATATACTAACAGGATGTGTGCAATTTATAATGTATTTTTAATTTACAATTTAATTTACTTTCTCATATAAAGAGAAAGTATTGTGATGGCACGAATATTCGATGCCCTCCAAAAACTTTTGAAAAAACGCAAAACAAAATATTTCTCGAAAAAGTTTCTAANGATTGCCTTGACATTCAGATCTTGGACACTGATCCTAAAATGACAAACCATTTTTTTAATAAATGAGTCAGCGATGTTTGCGTCTCTCTGGCAAGCTTGGAAGCACATTTAGGATTGCCTTGTCATTCAAATCTTGGACACTGATCCTAAAATGATACACCAATGTTTAATAGATGAGTTAGCAATGTGTGCATTACTCTGGACTAACAGGAAATTAGATTGGACTGTAGGCTTCCAAAAGGTGTACTCATCTATATGCTTTTATTTAAATAATAAACTAGCAGTTTACTTGTTAATTTAATTGAAAAGTAATTACTCCATTTCAATTAAATTACTGACCTCCTTAATTAATATAATCACTTGAAATATTTTATTAAATTAATTATTGACGTTATCATATTATTACGTACGAATATGCAAAATTTAACACTTATTTATTGTGACGAGAAATGGAACCTTCAAAACAATCTTTGAACAATAGACGTTTTCAATTCCGTTATTGTTTAATGACGTATTTACAATATTAAAAAAAAAATTAATTGTTCCTGATTGCGAAGAGATTTTAATAATTGTGAATTGTAACCGGTGTTAATTTTAACTCAATGATACATATAATTAATTAAATAAAAGCATTTTACCATTGTTTTAAAACTGGGTAATGTTTATTTTATTTTATATTCACCTTCACCTTACAAGTTCCTACCGTTAAATAAGAGGTGCCTTATTAATTATTAAATATGTAATTAATAAGGCAACGGAAGCATTGTGCGTTCCTACATTCCTGGAAAGAAATTCGTATATTTTAATATATTTAAATCCGTTGAACATTTATATTTATTTAATAAGACATAATGACAAATGTAGGTTAGTTTTTTTTAAATAATATTTTTGTAGAGTAGTGTGTTGCTTAATATCAATACCTTAAATTGGTTAGTCCCACATATTCCTTCCAATTCCTAATTAATATATTGAAGCTAAAAAATACCCCAATATCGTAAAATAAATCATGAGAAAACTGTCTCTATTAGAATAAAGAGGACAAGTACACTTTTCCATTTTTTTTGTGCAGCTAACACAATTTTTTAAGCTAGTTCGTACTTTTCTTGTATTTCTTGTAGATATCTCCCCCATTATGTGGGTATTAATTTCAACAAAATATTGTTATAGAGAATAAACTAAGGATAACTAAATTATGAGTTTGCAAAATAATAAAGATCAATAGCTGGGATAAAAAATAGAATATATTATAGATTGACAAGCTAAAAATATAGAACAATATTTGTTCCTCCGATTATTTATCGTGATCCTTAAAACTCTTTGTTGTTTACTTTATTTTTATTTTTATCTTATTTTTCCAATGACAGTATTTCTTTTTTAAGTTCGTATTTTTGTAGGAAAGGTTTGTATATCCAGAATTTGGAAAGAAAGTTTTTTACTTAAATAGTTTAATTACAAGATTAACGAAAAGCATTTCACTTTTTACTTTCATGTAAGCTTGAGAGAAAGTATTGGGAGGAAACAAACATTTAATTTACACGGTTTGAGTCCAAAGAAATTGTTTTAAAATGTCAGTCTGTATTCGTTCGTCGTGCAGACGCGTAGAGCCTACAGAATATTGGGTTAATATAGTAAATAAAATTAGGTCTGGTCAGAAAAATCATACTCTAGGTGACAAGGACAAATCAATATTATTAAAATATATTATTTTGATAACAAATTTTTAAAATTTAGTCTATTAAAATACGAATCTACCAATATAGGCCGTTTCCCCAGTAAAATTTTAGTTCCCGAGAAAATAGCAAAATATAAACATGGACCGTGAGAGGTCGTCTGAAAATATTGTCAAACACACTTACATAATATAATTTAGCAGAATGGAAATTATACCCAAAAGAAAATGCTCTACTTCTCAAGATACATTTAATGGAGTTATGGAAACACTTCACATCACTTAAGACATTGTTNTTAATTACTGATTTATTATTGACTAGAAAATTATGCATCCTTTCAATCATGTCCAATTCTTCTAGAAGATCTGAAACAGAAAATATTATACTAAATTATTTATAATTTAAAATAAATAGAAATAATATTATTGCAGTAAATTAGTAGATAGTAGAACAAGTAGAGAATAGTTCAGCGAAATCTCAACAGATGGAAACACTAGTCCTAAAAGTGGAATTGATTGCAATTCAAGCCTAGAGTTTCATTAATAATTATTTCATTTATCATTATTTCATCTATCATTAATAATTATTGATCACTGTTTTCTTTAATCATTTATTTGATTAATTAATAATCGTGAAATCTCTAGAAATTTTATCCTAAATAGGGGAAATAGAGCTTTGCAAAAATATGAAGGAGAATTGAGACCAGACCACATAAGGAAATTCACGGAAAGTTAACAATAAAATATTCTTCTTTATTAGTAGGGATTACTTACTAATTAGGGTAATTTTGCAAATTCTTTAATACAAGAGGATGGGGGTTGTAGAAATGAGGGGAGGGGGAATATAAATCTCTGTGGTATATANTGCAGTTTCTTATTTTGGAAATCTCTTATTTACTCGTTGTGGGATTAAATAAATTGACAAATGGTTATAAATAAACTATTAAAGAATGTGTTTTGTGTTTTTATTTATGGGGTTGTTAGGATTAACAAGGGCACACACTGACGACGAAGGTGACGCGACGCAGGGTAGGTCAGCACCGATTTTTTTTTTTAAACATAGAAATATACGAAACCGTTTCGTGTAAATTTTGTGTTGATAAGCACGTAAATAAAATGATGCAGAACATTGGCATCGATAGATTACTTTGTTTCGCCTTTAACCAAAGCAAAGATAACAGGTTAGATATGTTAAATTAATCATTATTAAAGTTATTTAGATTAGGTTTTATAGTGAAAATACTACTTGCTGAACCCTGCAAGAAACTATACTAAGTATGATTAATTGATTTTGCTTAATAACTAATATATTGCTAAATTAATCACACTAGAAACCCCTAATTAACCTTATATAATATTTGATTAGTAGCAGTCGCTGACTAAATCAAAATTACAAATAAACATCAAACTATTGAAGTTAACGGGAATAAAAGTTGATTACGCACGGAAAATAATAGAAGTTGCAACTTTAATTGATCTATAATCACGCGTTTTTTTCCACGTCAAGTCAATCATATATATTAGGTCAATAAATCGCTGTGAAAAATGATTCCCGTCTTTGGTAATCAAATCAGATAAGTCTATATTATTTCTGGGTGACACAAAAACTAATATGGATATGGATATTTGGGAAAATCAATAAATTATAATTACAATTTTAATAATCTGTATAGATTAAATCTCTGCGTAATCAAGTTAAAAAGCCAATTTGTAATGGTTAAAATATGGAATAGTAGGTGTTTGTATTATACAAAATATATTTTATTTGTATAAGCAAGTTGACGTTTTTGAAAAATTATACAGAATAAAAATTGACTAAAATAAATAAGAAACGAAATTTGCATGTTTTTGACTTTGATTTATAAGGTAGTTATTCAGATAAGGCACGGTCTTATTGTGTTTGACCATATTCAAGCCTTACATCAAGTAGATAGTGTTTGCATGATAAATGAGATTCCAACGAAAAAGCAAAATAAATAAAAATAAAAATTGGTAGAATTGAAGATGCTACTTAATTGTATATGAAAATCAATTTGGAATTAATATAACGCTTGCAAGTAGGAAAGCATTTGTGGAAGATAGGAGTTTTTGGTGGAAAATAATTAATCTATGATTATTTATTTAGCGGGAAAAATTTAAATTCTTACGGTTATTTTTAACTTCAGAAACTCCTCCTACGAATTATGTAAAAATAAGCTTTTGTTGTATACCTTTCACTGATTTCGGAGCCCGATCCCATTCCGTTCAAGAACTGATGAAGAACTTGTAAGTATACACTCTTGTATGCCATGATTTACATTAGTAGCTTCGGTTGTGTTTGTGTTCACTTCATTTCAAAATTTCTGGTGCTGTGTGACATTGGCAGTCGCAACCCTCCGCCCTGTAATCTACGTTGTTGTCACCGTCTAATTTACACTTGCAACATGGCGGTTCAGTTTGCGATCCTTCCGTATTCGGTTTTAGATATAGCCTTGGTCCAGCGTAGGATGAGCTTGGTCCACAATGTGGGTAAGGCTTGGTAAGACATTCAGGATTGCCTTGACATTCAGATCTTGGACACTGATCCTAAAATGACAAACCATTTTTTTAATAAATGAGTCAGCGATGTTTGCGTCTCTCTGGCAAGGCTTGGAAGCACATTTAGGATTGCCTTGTCATTCAAATCTTGGAGACTGATCCTAAAATGATACACCAATGTTTAATAGATGAGTTAGCAATGTGTGCATTACTCTGGACTAACAGGAAATTAGATTGGACTGTAGGCTATACCAAGAAGTGTCACTACAAATAGTAAATACATTGTACAAAACCGGTAATTATGTATACTATAATTTATGATTCTGCTACCAGAGTTTATTAACTCCAGATCTACCGAAAAAGACAATTCCTCGTATTGTGGGAATGTTTCAAAACCACACCAGAAACTTATATTATTATTAATAGTACATTATTATATAAAATTACAACAGGAATTATAATTTAAATTAAGAATTTGTAAAAATATAATATACAGTGGCCCGCAATACACAATTGATATGAAGGTTTGCACTATTATATAACTTGATGTATATCAGTTATTTTCAATGTATGTATATTACCTTATCTGTGCAATACCTGCATGTAAGAAATTATATATACATTTTTAAGTTACACAAGAAGATCACTGTAAAAAAAATAATTATAACCAAATTAAGTCATTGCTTCTTTCTGGCCGCAGTTTCCGATGTCACTTTTCGAGAAGAGAAACTCTGTGATCTCATTAAAATAAAAAGGTTATACTGTCCAAATGTTTGGTTGTTTTGACTAAGATTTGTGATACTACAGTCGATAAGATTAGAGTTGGCACAATCAAATGGCCGGAAAATTTTGAGGGAAACGATTTTATTGGTCCCCCATGTTGAATACAACTTCAGAAAAAAATGCTCTACTCTACCCCTGTTCCACAATAAAAATATAACATGGCAACATCGATTTACCCTTTTTATAACCCCAAAACTACCTCCACATTTGTTGTTTCCCGCCTTCGATTGTGCCAACTCTAATCTTATAGACTGTAAGTCATAATTACGAATTTATATATAATTTATACGATGATAATGATAATGAAAATTTATATGATGAAATGATAATGATACGAATTTATATATATTTATAAATGTATATATAATTTCTTAAGTAAAGGTGATAAACAAGTGACACAACAATTGTCCATTAAAATTAACAATCGCATTTCGAAATTATATCATCTTCAATGTTGTCATAGTAATTTTAAAAACGCTACTTACTCTGACTACTCTTTACTATGATTAATACTCTAATATTAATAATTACTAATAATTAATACTATGAATTACTCTTACTATGATAACACTGAAGGTGAAATTTCGAAACGCGTTTGTTAGTTTGATTCAAAATAGAGGACAATATTGCTGTGATATTTGTTTGTCAAGTTCTCTAATACTAGTCATTGTAATACTATCTATTTTATTAATTTTTTTTTAGTTTTGTCACAAAACTGGAATTAAGCTATGACAGCTTAAACTAAGTTTCAAAATTATACAAGTAATATATACATATTTCCTTGATTTGTTGAATTAGCAAAGTTTAAATCAAGTCTTGTAAAGTATTAACGAGTTTTCAAAGTGGTTAAGGTTACCTGGTAGAAGCTGGGGAAGCAGCAAGAGACGATTTAATAAGGTTTAAACTAATGACTTTTATAGATCCAACAGGAAGTGAGGTATTTAAAATGATGAGGTAAGGAAATGATGACATTTTTACACGTTTTCCATGTTTTCATGTCAATACGCCGTAGTTCAACCAATTATGAGAAAAAGAAGAACCCTTAGGTGCCTTGTCATTCAAATCTTGGAGACTGATCCTAAAATGATACACCAATGTTTAATAGATGAGTTAGCAATGTGTGCATTACTCTGGACTAACAGGAAATTAGATTGGACTGTAGGCTATACCAAGAAGTGTCACTACAAATAGTAAATACATTGTACAAAACCGGTAATTATGTATACTATAATTTATGATTCTGCTACCAGAGTTTATTAACTCCAGATCTACCGAAAAAGACAATTCCTCGTATTGTGGGAATGTTTCAAAACCACACCAGAAACTTATATTATTATTAATAGTACATTATTATATAAAATTACAACAGGAATTATAATTTAAATTAAGAATTTGTAAAAATATAATATACAGTGGCCCGCAATACACAATTGATATGAAGGTTTGCACTATTATATAACTTGATGTATATCAGTTATTTTCAATGTATGTATATTACCTTATCTGTGCAATACCTGCATGTAAGAAATTATATATACATTTTTAAGTTACACAAGAAGATCACTGTAAAAAAAATAATTATAACCAAATTAAGTCATTGCTTCTTTCTGGCCGCAGTTTCCGATGTCACTTTTCGAGAAGAGAAACTCTGTGATCTCATTAAAATAAAAAGGTTATACTGTCCAAATGTTTGGTTGTTTTGACTAAGATTTGTGATACTACAGTCGATAAGATTAGAGTTGGCACAATCAAATGGCCGGAAAATTTTGAGGGAAACGATTTTATTGGTCCCCCATGTTGAATACAACTTCAGAAAAAAATGCTCTACTCTACCCCTGTTCCACAAAANTAAGGAGTAGTTCGTGGTTCGAGTCCCGGCGCTGAAGTATATTTTTCTCTGTCTGTCTCCCTTTGTAAATAGTAATTATAATTTGATTTTTTTTATTTATTTAGTATTGGCTTGACACCATACAACCATAGTTGTCTAAATTTTTAAGAATATTAAGTTTTAATATTTCCTTTTTAATTTGATCTAAATTTTTCCTTAATAATTTGATTTAAATTGTTAATAATGTCAATAATAATAGCGAAGAACAATGGTTGTAAACTTCATTTAATATATCAATCGAAAAATAATAATTATAAATATATATAAATATATAAAAGATTATTGGGGATAGAAGACAAAAGACACATAAAATAAAATAACCCCACCGCTTAGAATCGAATCGGAGATAATACAAGGCTAACTAAAAGGTTTGAAGGATTCAGAGATGGTTCGTTTGAAATAGGGATGAAGGGACACGGAATGTTGCAACCTCTTTAATCCGACGTCGGAGACCTTACTTATTAAACAACCCTCGTACATTGTCATTTGTATACTACTGGAGGGTTGAATTTTTATCTCCATTTTTCCTTTGTTTGAAAATAATTTTCATAATTTGTCCATAGTTTGCCAAACGTTTTGACTTTGAAAATAACACAAAAACAGGTTAAACAGTTTTCTTACTTGTACACCATTGAATTTGACGCATTGACATCCAACAAACGCTTGTCCTCCTCTAATTTCGATGGATTTTCTATTCGACTTCCAAGGTGGATCCATATGAGGATTCTCGGTTTCAACAAGAGTGAGTCTGAGGTACATGCTCTCATCTTTGAGTGCACGTCTGTCACTTGTTATTCTCATCTACAAGAAGAAGAAATTAATTAAGTCATTTTTACGTTACCAGGTATGGAATTTTAAGAGAGCATTTAATTTAAATTCATATATACCTCCATTTACCTTATATTAAGGGTAATTTACCTTATATTTGAGGCGAGCAAGTAATAGAATGAAGCGAAGAGTGAAAACAGGGGGAATAGCCTGGTATCGCAGCAAGAAAATGGTGAATTCCCCATATAAGAAAGATAAAAACGCAAAGCATCCACTTTCGTCTGATCCTGGCCCATATATGCCCTACCCCGCCTAAAGAAGTTTCATTTTTTTTTTTTTTTTTTTTAACGATAAATCCCTCCATTTCCCCCCGTATTATAAAAAATCAGGTTAGCCAAAACACCTTTTCTATACATGTGCAAACAAATTTTGCAGTTGGAATGCATTCCAACTGTATGACCGGTCAAACGATTGATGACATATTTCTTATATAAAAAGTTTTCTAGTATGTACATTGTATAATCCTTGTGATATCTGTTATAGAACTATTCACAAGAAAATTAATACTGAGAAAAGAAATATGGAAATACATACAAGAAGTTTACAAAAATTGAGGGTTTACTTAGGTTTCCAAAAGAGTTAAGTCCATAGTTATTTCGCCTCTCTTATTTTTTATTTACGCGTGCAAAAGTTCTGTAAGGAAGAGATAATGGAAATCTGCAATGAGGAAATCTAATCTTCGACGTGTATTTATTCCATTTAATTAATTTGTAAGTATTTGCGTGCACTTAAGTGCTCTGTCATGTTTGTTTCTGCTCCTATTAAGATCAAGATTGTTCGTTTTGTGAGCAAACGCCTTTACACTCTAAAATTTTAGTTGAGACTCCACACATGCAGAAAAAAGTATTCTAAGAAGCCCACGCCCCAATTAATTTTAAGTTAATTGTATTAATTATTAGCATTTCCACCCTTCTCTAATAGTTCTATGGGGATAATCAATAAAATATAAATACCGTGACAACAGGCGAAGACGTAATAATCGGAACCTCTGAGGCTTTAGGAGGTAACGTAGCTCTGTACCAATACTCAGGTACATCAAGTAAACTTATTTCTCCTTTACTAATCTTACTTCGCCTTTTCCCACTAGCTTCTTTCTTTTCTTCAAGATCTACGATATTATACTTGTTTATAAGCTCCCTGATAGCCTGGATATTTTCAGATCTCATTTCACCCACCGAATGACAGAGGGTTTCATCATGACACTGAGTTGCATCAGCCATCTTCCTACTTTTAGGGTTTGATAGGTGATAAACTAAGAATTTAATACTTTTTTTTTAATTTTATCTTTTTTTCCGAAAAGAGATTACATTTTTAAAAAGAATTTGTTGTTACGTAGAAGAAAAATGTCACATTTTAAGATTTGTTTACACCTGTGAATCTCTCAAAATCTGGGCTTATTTCATTGTGAAAAATGCTGTAATAATTACTACATTTTCATAATGTTTCGAATTGAACACGGGTTGAATACAGTTTTAGGATCCAAAGTATTCATGTAAAAGAATTGGATCCAGATACGATACACTAAATTTTGGGATCGGAATCTGGATCGAGTTTTATGGAAACACCTAAACTCAATCCTGACATGATTGTGAGTGTGAGCGCCCCTAGCGTGTTTGAGTAGGAACTATAATCAAATCTGTCGAAAAAAACTTAACAACATAGGTTTGTTCCAACCAAGAAGTTTACTATTCGCAGAATTTCCACGGGCATGCGCAATGGATAAAAGCCGTTTCAACCCGACTTGAGTCAGTGTTTTATACCGTTCTCCAAACTGTTCCACCCAACGCAGGGATCGTTTGCGAACCGTTTACTGTACATTCCAAAAGATCCTCTGTCAATATCAAGTACTGGTTTGTATGTATGACATGTGCAGTTATGTCAACCGTCAAACATGTCAACAGGAAGATTACCTAACCGTCAGCTCCCCTTGAATGTTTTTAATGTGGTGCGAATCATCATAGTCCTAAACCCTTTCCAACCTGACATGATTTTATTACGCGGGAGAATTGAGTGACACACAGATTGGCCAACATCTCTGATGGGAAAAACATTTTTTACCTTTGCCAAGTTGGTCCGACCTTTTGTCCGGGAAAATCTCAAGTTCTTATTGGTTCCCTACCCCATTTGCTAGTTTTTCCTGAGCTGTCAACGCACTAACTCTCGTTTGGCATGACTGTAATGTACTCGTATACTCACGAAGCCTAGAAGTAAAAATATACTGTTAAAGCGGAAATAGTAAGAGATGGGTCTTGTGAGTTGCGAGTCAGGTAATAAAGCTGATGGGAGTCGACGCGCTGACACAGTGTTAACCATTATCAAAATACAGTAATAGAATGATCGTAGATATTAATATGAATGGTTAAAACTTTAATTTACAATAGAGAAGTCATGTGTTAGATATAGGATTATGATAAGGGATCATAGGATTATTATGATGAGGGAGGGGGGATGATATTATGGGATAGGGATTATGATAAGGGGATTTCTCATGTTACTCATACAAATGTTGGTCACCACGTGACCAACATTTAATTGGTTACCCCGCCATCATAATTGTTTACCACTTTTAAGGAATTGATCTAACTACCAAGCAAGGGGATATTTAGTCTAAAAGAACTTCTGCAAAATGAGACATCACACATTGTGTGTGATAATATAATTATATTTATAAATAATATAATTTTTTTTTAAATATAAAGTGGGTCAGATACGACATATTTACCTATATTATTTTTTAAATATATTATACTTTATCATTTCTTCCTTAATGTAGCAGTGGCGATGGATAAAATCAAGTAAAAAAAAGGATGACCAAAAAAACAAATTATTATGTCAGATTATTTGACATTATTTTGAATGATGGCACATTAATCCTCTAATAATAGTGAAGAAACAAATTAATTTTGTGTAAGTCCTATTACAATTGAAGACTTCGGCTAATGACAATTAATTTTGAAAATCATGGTAAGTCCAATTACTATTATTATTTTTATTTAAATGGTTGTAAAGCATTCTTAACAAAAAATTACTTGACAAGTAGTATTAGTAGTAGTCTAGTACTTCCTACTAGAACGGGTTGGACGAACCACTGTTGTAACCTAGCAATTATGCCATCTTTTAGGCCCTTTTTACGCCCCGTGGTGGAGAGTTTCAACTACTTCACACATCATACATTTGTACACTGTAAGCGAGTAAGGTGTGGTCATTAGTAAGCTATATAAGTGTGAGGGAAGAGTGTCCCATAGGGTGTGTTTCTCACCCTGCACCGCCTGCCATTCATAGATGCAATCCAGAGTATCATGGCACGGGATCGAACCCACGACCTCAAGTCGCCTCGACCTATTGATAGCTGGGCGAGCGCTTTAAGACCCTCGGTCTCGCTGGCTCCCTAAGCTACTTGAGACAATGAAATATGATAAAACATATAATCACCGACGATGTTGAGGTTTCCCTGAAGTTATTAAATATAACTCTTTATAAAGATTTAAATTTGTTTGTTTTGAATTTATTGTTGGCACAATTCCTAATACAACTCCTAAAAAAGGTGTGATTAATTTATAGTATTTCCTTTTAGAACAAAGTTTGGAGCAACTCTGGAGATAGCAAAGGGTTGATTTAATCTTCTATATCTGGTGAAATAACCCTTTCTAGTAAAAAAGAGAAAGTGATATTCTTTCTTCACTATTCAATTTAAAACTCTGACACATTCTCTTCAAAACTTCTCTCTAAACTTTTCCGGCCATGTTATACAGTAAATGAATCTCAGTTCAACTGAACTAATGCTAAATATTGTGAATTTTTAAGTCACTTAATTAACAGTGATTTAAAAGAATTTTAAGAAACACCCTTCGCCATTATTCATCACTGGAAATCAGCCAGGTAAGACTTCGTATCCACACCGTTAATATAAAAGTATCCAATTAAAGGTTTATGACTTATTGAAGAGATTAGAGGGAGATTTCTTATTATCTGTAGCTTAGACTTATACTTTTATAACGCACGGATATAGAAGTATATTTGCGATCATATCTGTAGCTTAGCTTAAACTTCTTAATCGGTGGTTATCAACAGTATATAATAGGTAATTAAAACTTACACAAGTGCTGCAATTGTTTTCTTGACTATCCTGGATGTAAATAACTCAACTTTATCTTCATGGAAGTAAGCCCTTTTTGTTTTTATTATTTTTTCTGTGAATCTTAAAACTAAAATTATTCTACATTTATAGTTTATATTTATTTAATACACTTTGATTATAAATATTGTTTAAGATCTACCCCATGGGTTCCTGTTCCAGAGGAGAATGGCTGTGCATGGTGAATCATTTGATCCAACCAAGATGGGCAGTCAAGAGGTAATTTATATATTTATTTGATTGGTGACCATTATTTGCCTTTCATACAAGAGCCCCCCCCCCCAGAGTGAGCGTGCTTTATCAAGAAGATAAAGCACGGTACGCAACTAGTGCGAAAACTGCATTTTGCTTGCTACTTTCCTCACAGGACGCATGGTAATGTACTATTAAATGTGAGTAGGGATTTACTCTAAATTTAATTAATATTTTTGTCTACTTACCAATAGGGTTGAAGTGCAATGTACGGTGCCCCTACTGATAAGACGTAATCTCGATATCGACCTCTATCGAGACTTCATATATCGATATATCTTGTCCATTAATACGGTTGGCTCCCGCTAGTTGCGCTGAAGCTTGTGCTATTGTCATTTTGAACTTTGAACGTAATGGATGCCACTAGTTTCGCTGCTGCTCTTGTCTTTTTGAACTTTGAACTTATTTTAATTAAAACTCGCGTAATATTCCACCAGTTGCGCTCCAGTTCTCGGCCTGCCAACAAGTTCTTCCGCTCTCTTATCGTTCTCTTATCGTTACTTTCGATATCTACCGACCGTTCTCTTCATTGTCTTCATTGTCACCGCTCTCTTCTCTAATTCGTCGTTTAGTGTCGCCGCTGTCGCTGATTTGCCGGGTTTTGCTTTTTGATCGGTATGGAAGTGATTAATTTGGATTTTTTGTATGGTTTGTGTCATTCGGGAGCTGAGCGTGTGATCGAGTTTTGTATGGATATTGGTTTGCTTTCTCGAGTGTATGTGTGTCCTAAATGTGGAAGTAATATGTCTCTTAGACCACGGCCCGATGTGAGTGATAAGTTTGAGTGGGCGTGTCGGAGTAAGACTGCCCCTGCCCATCATGTGAAAAGGAGTAACTTCCGGTAGTTACTACCGGAAGTAGTTACTTAAGTAGTAACCGGTAGTTACTTCGTTCCGGTAGTTAGTAACTTAAGTAGTACCTTAAGTAGTTACTTAAGTAGTAACCGGTAGTTACTTCGTTCCGGTAGTTACTTTGAGAGGAGCAGGATGTCAATTCCAGACATCTTGCTACTTACCCATTTCATTGTACACCGGATCGAACACAGAGTGGTTTTGTTTGAGTTGAGTGTGTCTTCCAATACGGTGTGTGATTGGCATAGTTTTGTTAGAGAGGTGTGCATGGAAGCGTGTTTGGATATGAATGAGAGGATTGGTGGCGAGGGTGTGATTGTGGAAATAGACGAGTCTAAGTTTGGAAAGCGCAAGTATAACCGTGAAAGACGAGTTGAGGGTAAATGGGTGTTTGGAGGCATAGAAAGGGGTACAAATAAGTGCTTTTTCAGGGTTGTTGAAAGGAGGGATAAGGAGACTCTGCTAGATATTATTAAGACTTCCATTTTGCCCGGTACTACCATTTACTCGGACTGTTGGAAGTCTTACGACTGTCTAGCAGATGAGGGATTCGCCCACCTCACTGTCAACCATTCCCTTCATTTTAAAAACCCTGAAAATGAGGTGCATACGAACGCGATTGAGGGCACGTGGTCTGCGATCAAAAGGTCTATACCGTGTCGGACTGTCAGCGATCAGTTTGACTCGTACTTGGGTGAATACATCTGGAGGCGAGCTCATTCTGATACTGTCGATCTGACTAGAGCATTTTTGGAGGCAGCGGCAAGAGTTTATTCTCCTCGGTCACGCGACCGACCGGCCGAGGAGGGAATTGAACCTGTGGCGGCGGAGGAGGACGTATAAGGTTAGTAAATATTTTAATCG
>KZ651847.1:171116-183239 GCA_001010745.2 Gerris buenoi
TAATTTTGTATATAACAAAGTTAGCGCTAAACCTCATAGTTTTCGAGATATTTGCGAAAAACGATTAAAAATACCCTTTTACCCCCCTTTCCACCCCCCTCCCTGCCAAACCCGACGCTGCAAGTCGTGCAACTTTTTATCACTTACTACGAGGAGGGTATAGAACAATTTGGCGTGGGGTTGAACTTTTTTTTTTTGGATGTTTGGGTTTTAGCCTAATTTTACTGTACTATTTCACCCGTCAATACAAGAACACATCAAAGCCGTTAAAAACAACAACTGGAAATCAGCAGAAGTGGTACACTCGGAGAAAACAGCCGCCTCATCAAAATATTAGGAAAGGTGCCAGGAAATTTTAACAAACTTTTCAAAGAGGTCATCAAAATTAAAAAGGAGCCAGCAAATTTTAACAGAGAGCTCTCCAGAATATGTAAACCTCTAATCACCACCATAATCACAGGTACAGACTGGGATCAACCTCACCCTCAGACAAGTGATCCTTCCCACCAGGTATCTCCTAAATCTGCTTAAGATGATGCCAATATCTGATGCAATAAGCAACCAAAATTTCCTCATACCGATGGCAAGATAAATACAACTTCTGTGTTTAACCAGACGAAATAGGTAACATAATATACATTTTTGGAATAATTGATTTCTATTTGAAGGGATTAAATTTTTAATAAGATATTTTTATTACTCTGAAATTCATCAAATTCACAGTAGTAGCAGCAGTACTTGACGGAGAGGACAAACTACTTGTTTGAACTTAGTAATCAGGACTATTTTGGCCCATTTTACTAACCTCATGGTAGATAGTTTAGCCATTTCACATATTATTATACCACAGTACAATGTACCACCGAAGCGAGTACGGTGTGGTCATTATGAATCATATAAATGAGAGCAAACGTTCATTATAATAGAACAGTTAAAGTATTTTGTATTGTTTGCTGTGCTCAAGTTCTAAATGATATGGTTTTTTTTTTCTTTTAGGTTTATACTTTTTGACTTGAGTCATATGATTTTGTGAAGAAATTTTATTTAAAGGAAACAAAAAGCAATTTTAATTGCCTTTACTTTGTAAAATTGGGCTAGTAAATCAACCATATTTTGTTAAATCACACGAAAACTCAGAGCAAAAATACGACAGTTCCTATTTCTTGTGACTAAGGATATGATTTTCTGTATGACTAATCATATAGAGCACCATACCGTGTTTGTAATTAGCTTGTGACAAAATCAGAAGGGAAGTTGTGACAAAAGTAACAGCATTAAGTGAGTGGCTTTGAGAGAATTAACATTTCTGACAGAATCTCACTATCATAACCCTCTCAATATACTTCAATTGTCGCTAACTACCATAATTATTGTTTATTAACAGTTTGGGCACAGTTAACGTAGGTTGGTTTTGATGTGACGATAAATTAATAATCTGATAAAGTAAGGATCTAAGAATTGGCTGTATCTTTCACGACCAATTTGTACGTAACCTTAGTAGAGGTCACGCACAAATTGAATTAAAGATAGCCTTTGATAGCTTGATGATTCCAGAGTCAAAAGGACAAAGGGCAAATGTTGTTTATAAGGACTCGTAGTTTCCATAAACTTCAATAATTATAGGTCCCTTAATCGTAAAAATCATCATCCAATATATTACTGACAGGGTGAAATTGGTTTCCACCAATGTTATAATACTTTGTAGTTTGTAGATATGTTACTCTTCCAAATAATCACGGTAGACAATAATCATTCAAAACTTAAGGGCGGACATCATTCAATACATAAAGTTAAATAATATAATGCTCATTCAATACATCAAGATAGACAATAAAATTATCATTGGACTGTCAATCGAGACGAAATTACGATAAAGTGTTAAAGCAATATTATCTAGGATTTATTGAAAGCTGAGATTGGGATAGTGTAATTTATACACTGTGATATGTATTTTTAAAGATTATCACTTCAATTGCATGAAACAAGTTGTTCTCTTTTAGAACATTGTTCACATAACGAAAATAAAAAGTAAATACAGATTCTATGTAATTCAAATAAGGTTAATACCAACTGGGGGAAAAAAGAGAAAATTATCAATAATTCATGAAATTATTTTCCACCTTCTGTTCGAAATTCGTACAAAAGTCTGTTGGGCAAAAGATGGTGGGAGAGAACTTATTTTTCATTCTCTTCTTGCCCTCAACTTATCTGAAGGAATTAATGTTCTAAATGTCTTATGCCTTTTGTTCCCCTTGTGCTAAACTTTGAACGTACTTATTGTTGGAGAAAGCAAGTTATGGGTTTTACAAATCATTGCCCACTTTACCCAGTGGACTGAGTCCTCATTCCCTTCCTTGCCTTTAGGAACCCTTACCCTTAATTCATGAGACCCAGATTCCTTTTTTTCCTTTCACAGGATTTTTCTATAACAGTATTTTTTAAGAGAAGGGGGAAAAAATGGGTAAAAATTAGAAGGGGTAAAAAACCTTGTTCAATATTTAAGGATAAACTTTGCCTTTCACTTTTTTGCTTTTAGAAGTATCGTATTAATTTAAAATCTATAGATAAATCAAGAATAAAAAGAGTTCCATTATATTTCCTTTTGTTTTTTCCCCCTCTTCCTTTTGTTTAGAGTAGTTTTCATTTCAGTAATTCAAAATCAATACTTTTTTCCTTCCTTTTTTTATATTATTATTATAGCTGAACAAATATCTCTAACCAGAAGCTACGTTTTCTCATTACTATACAGTGCGTCCCAAAAGAATTTTTTATGTTTATTTTCGGGGGTTTAAAAAAAGATCAGTTATTGGTATAAGTTATTTAATAACTCTAAAAATTATAATAATGTCTTAATTTTGTGTTAAGGGTGTTTAGTTTCTCGAACACTTTAAAAAAATTACCAACAGTAACAATACGGTTAACTAGCTTTTGACCAATGTGTTATTTTAATTATTATTATTTCTATTAAACTAGTTCATGGCCAAGACACACAAGGTTAGTCATTCAAATATTACTTCAAATCGCAGTGGTCACCTATCAAGTGACAAACAAACATCAACTTGACTTTTCGTCTACTAAGAAATTTTATACTTAGGACCATGAAAACATTGTCCACCACAATGGTGAAATCCACTGGTTTGTTTTTTCTGAAATGCCTATTGCCAAGCTATGTCCCGCAGACGAACTTAGCCAACCACATATTCTTAAAGTGCACTACAAGATTAAATTATACACAGAATTCTAGCTTGTTGATAGTCAGACACATTTTTGCACTCCATCTCCTGGACTATTATAAGAAAAATGCTAAGGGAAAACAAGATTTTTCCATTTTCGAGCAAAAAGACTTAGAGAGAAGTTGCCTCAAATCTTTATTCTCATGAAAGTGGTAATGCGAAGTAAAAGTTTAGTACACTCATTTTACAAAAAAGCTTTTGGATTTTTTTTTTTTTAAATACTATTAAAAATAATTTCATATCTTTAAAATTTAAAACATTATTGATTTTTAACTATTTAAATATGCTTAATAGCATTGATCATATATTTGCCTTTTTAAATTATTATAAAAATTAACATTGATAATGGAAAAAAGGAATAATATATTGTATAATTATTTTTATTGATTTTTTTTTCTCAATAGTCATTGTTTTAAAAATATTTAAACATTAATAAATTATAGATTATGGCGAGAAAAGTTTTTTAAGTACGTTACTTGTATTAAATATCATGTAAATATGTATAGACACCATTATTGTGTTTACTAATGCATACTAGTGTAACCATGGACTAAAAATTAGCCATAATAAAATAAAGGTAGTCAATAACCAATTTATTGTAAAGGTGTGTGGGGGGGGGGCTATTTGGGTTGCTACATGTCCGAAAGAGGTAGGCTAAAAGTGAAGTTCAAAGACTCTGTTTATTAGATGTAGAAAGAAAAAGTCACTCCACGTGAAACTGAAATTGAACGTTTCACGTGGAGTGACTTTTTCTTTCTACATTTAATGATGACCTCCACTAACGCTTCATATCTTAATTCTGTTTATTAGGTTTGGTTTTGAACTTACCTTTTAAGAATATTTTTATTTATTTTACCTATTTTATTTCAGCTTTATACACACTTCTTCTATGATAACAAGCATATTATCTTCATTAAATTCTCGTGCAATACAATACTTTTAAAGAAATGAACTGGTCAAACAACTGTAAAAATAATCACTTTTATGAAGTGCGCGGCAAATTTACTTCATATCAGAGATCGGACGTGAGTCTCAAGTCGATCTCCGACGTAAAATAGGCTCGCCACTGATGGCCTTTAGAAGGATGAGAGCCACTTTAGCAAACATTTTTTTTACGTGGAGAGACGTTTTGTGTTATTCCTTTAAGATGACCTCTGAACTACTTACCTCAGTGGTAAGTAGAGGGAATAATTATGGAATAACATAAACTGTTCACGACATCAATTTAAAACTAGTTCATTTTATTAATGTAACTCTATTTCTTCTACATTTCGGCAATGAAGATGGCCTTATAAAGGCTAAATGCTGCTTGGTTACATGGACAAATTTTCAATGAACAGAGTACGGCACTTCATGATATTCCTTTAAAATGAACTAACTCTTAGGATCTATGTTCTCAATTTTACAGTTTGATATCATTGCAAAATATATTTTCTTCATATATGAACACAACTAGGACAGGCTTCTAGGTCAACCCAAAACTATTAAGTATTGTAGGAAGGAGGGGTCTACTCAAGTGAGAAACAGGTTTCATCTCTCGAAGATTCTAACTATACTAGAGCAAGTATGTCGCTGTCTGGACCTTGATTGTGTTTTCATTGTTAGGTTGATTGTGATTACACTATCAATTGTTAGGTTGATTGTGATTACACCATCCATTGTTTGGTTGATAGTGATTACACTATTCATTGTTAGGTTGATTGTGATTACACTATACATTGTTAGGTTGATAGTGATTACACTATTCATTGTTAGGTTGATTGTGATTACACTATACATTGTTAGGTTGATCGTGATTACATTATCCATTGTTAGGTTGATTGTGATTTCACTATACATTATTATATTTATTGTGATTACACAATCCAATCGGTTCCACAACTACTTAAGATTTAAATACTGAAGATTTACACTTAATTTCAAACATTCTTTTAGATATTGCCACGCCAAAAATGACAATTCATCCATTACAAACATTTTTAAATTTAAGTTATTACTTGAAACAAATAAATTAACAAATCTATAGTATGTATGTAAATGTAGATACATCTAATTTATACCTTGACTGTTTCTTTTTATAAAGGGTTACCATTATTTTGCGAGGGAATCATTAGACTTGAATGAATCTGAGAGATGAATCTTAATAAGAGATGCGGAATTCTCTCTCCCTTCCACCTTAACATTTCAAACAGTCTCATGCATTTCTAATTTTTTTACACTTAAACAGGAATAAAAGCGCATCAATATAAGAACAAAACAGCCTGTTTTGTGTTATGATATAATTCATTCGTAATCAGTCCTATGAATATAATACAGTACTTAATAGAGTAGCAATGGCATAAGGTCAGCGTGGCAACCATCAATTCCATTATACGATTTTTCCGTCAGACATACAGACATAAGACTCCTCTTCTACACAGAGTATAGATTATACAGATTTATTTCACTATGTTCGGAGATTTCCACCAATCGAAGTCATAAATCGGACCCATCACTACAAAAGGAATACACATTCGTTTAGTGGCGTAGTCTACTGGACCATGAAATTATTTGTTGTTTTTTATTCTATTACTGTATCTTTCATTAAATTTAATAACATTTAAATTTAACTAAATGTTTCAGAACCAGGAGAGATTACAATGCCTTGAAATGACCCATAAAGGAAATGAATGTAAGTAGTTATAAATACAAGTTACAAAATTATACTCATACAAACACACACACACACACCCACATATTGATAGTATAATAATATATTATGATGTAATTAAATCGCTTCCCTACCTAAATGGAGAAGCCGCAAATAAATAAAATAAGGAAAATGCTAAAAATTTCCAATTATCAGATCTCTCCGTCGGTAATTTGTAAACCAGATACATTCTTGTGGAAGTGTTGCCTAGCCAACTTCACCTTAATTGTTCAAATTTCACACTTTAAGCAAATGAAGTTAGAGAATAATAACTATTATTATCAGAATAAAATAAATTAATATAATACTGACTGATAAAATGAAACGACATATACAGACAATACCACAATATCTGATATATACTGATTAGATTAGTTGTGCAGCAGATATTTTAGAGTATTTGTTTGATTTTTATTCTTAGTCTATATCCAATCACTTACTAAGCATCTTCGACATTACAATTTATCGATGGAAATATTGTCTAAGCTGTCTGAGGAAAGTTTGGGCTCAGTTTAAGGGAAATCCTCTTAGTGAATGCTCTTGTGTCTTAAGTCTTGCACTAAGTAGATCTCAACTCTTTATTCTTTATACACAACTTTAAACATATATCCCAGCAAAGCCTTACTTCCTTCGTTTTTTGCATTCATCGATCAACAATTGTTGTTGTCTATTTATTTCTTCTCAGAAAGAAGAAAATATAATTAAGCATACATATAATCTCGTAGAGCTAAATGCACATAGAGTTT
Organism: Gerris buenoi; assembly: GCA_001010745.2. NCBI lineage: Eukaryota > Metazoa > Arthropoda > Insecta > Hemiptera > Gerridae > Gerris > Gerris buenoi. Next base: position 177,785 of record KZ651847.1, read on the forward strand.
TATAGTTTCATTAATTTTCTATTTTTTAATTGATCATTATCTGTGAGACTATGTAAAACTCAAGTAAAGTATAATAACATTAACTTTACAACTTTACATAGTCAGTTGCAAGTGCTTTAAAACTCAACTTCATTCTGTTCCATTTTTGATTTTAAATGGAAGATTTTACTTTCAGTAAGGATCTTTAATGTATTTTTGGTATTATTAATGAATTAAATAAATATTAATTAATAATGAATAGGAACATCATGATTACTCAATAAAGTTTGAGAATATCCCAAATAAGGAATGAAATATTATCATTAAAAAAATCGCCTTCTATTGATTCTGAACACACCTAGTTAAAAAAATATTTAACATATATAAAGGGGACAGCAGAAAGAAAGGAGAAAGTTATTTATATAACTAGGCAGCAAAATGGTATTTTACTGACGAGAGATTAAGTTAGCCTCCGAGCCGGAGGCGAGGACAGAATATAAGCCGAGGCTGGTAATGAATACGTGGAGCAGAAATGTTCCCTTTACTACCTTTTCGGGTTTTCGAATACAATATTTTATGTAATCACGCAATTTAGATAAAAAATAGAAGTTTATGTAAACATATTAATATATTAATAATATAAAATGGCTTTGTAATAAAACTAAATTACAATAAAACTAGTCAAAAACAACAACAGACGTTTTGACATCCACTGGTAAACTATTAACACTATACTTTCCCTGCCTGTTTCAATTTCTTTTCTGACTGTTATTAATATTTTAATGCCGAATCAGTGAAATAGTACTTTCCAGCCTAAAAGCAGTAAAATAATGCTTAATTTTTTTGATGTCGTAAGTAGGAAAAATAATTAAATTTGCTATTGTTTTTTTAATATTTTCACACAGTCTTAATGACCATTGTTATTAAACTGTTCTGAACCAAATAAAGAAAATGGATGTGGTTAATTTAAAACGTTATATTCTGGTTTGAACTCAAGCAGATACAGTTTACTTCTTTTTCCCGATTCATTTTCCTCATTTCCATGAAAAGGGAAGACAATGAGTTTTTAATTCCTCCAAAAAACTGATTACCATGAACGGATGAAGAATATCTTTTCCATGATTCATTTTCTGCCTTTCGATGAAGATTTAAGACAATGATTTTTTAATTTGCTTAAACGTTGCTCGTTTCTCTATCACGTAAACTTCTAAAATACAAAATCACAATTGCAATTAAAAATTCCAATATATTAGTTCGTCTTCGGTGGTCTCCATTATTCTTTTCATTTACAAGATTGTGAAACCCTGTTTTAAAACCAATTTTGAGGAGAAGTCATTATTCTCTAAAGCGTCTATTTATTGATATTTCTCAAATAGTTACTTTAGTAAAATTTCTTTGAAGTTTCATAAAAAAAAATTAATGTTAGAAAAAATAATATATCTCTTGCTTCAAATTTTTCATGAACATCTGATTTTTTTTTTTTTTTTTTTTATCTTATTTAAGTTTGTAATTCACTGATACAGTAATTAAATAATTTTTTTAAAATTATTAATTATTAAAGTTACATTTATGGAAACCTCTTTATTTCTAGAGAAGATATTTCTTTATTTAAAATTTGCTCAAGATTCTAAGAAACTGTCTCGATTATTTAATCCCTTTAATTTACTTTTAATCCCTCTTTACAGTTTCTTAAATATTAGTTTAAAAAAGTGTGAACAACACCTTTTGCTGGCTTAAGGTAAAAATCGATTAAGGAAAAACACATAAACAAGACAATGACAATATTACTCGTAGATAATGCAATGCTTCATATGCCCGCAATAGAAAATTAATAGCAAACTCAAATTTCATGATAAATTAATTTAAATAAAAGCAAAAAAGCATAATATTTATGTCCTTATATAGACATTCTTTTAAGTGTCATCATACTTTATATATTTTGTCCAAATTGTTCCTCTCTATTTAATCAACTCAGGTATCATTAGGTTGTCTTGAGGTTGAGGTCGATAGGAAGTATTCTCCGATTGCTATCAGAAAATTAACACCGTTTTCATTCTATTTACGTACTACCGAAAATGAAAATAAATGGTTCCAAGACTTTCTAGGTCAACAACACTGATTAAAGTTCCGTTCTGTTCATCTTAAATTTACATTTCATTTCAACGTAATATGTTACTGACATATTATAGAAGCATTATCATTATCGTCGTTTTTATTGCAAGAATAATCAGTGGTCCCTTTAATTTAATTAGTATACTAGCTTGTATTTAATTATATGGGAAGTATTTAATTTAGAAGTACTGACTTGAAAGTTTTAATTTAAGTAGAGTTATTTTCCTTCAGTAGAGGTATGCCTATCCCCCTGCTGGTTTAAATTGGAATTATCCTCAGTAAATAAATCCTCATAGACTAATGAGAAGCCTTACAAAATTTCTGTTTTAGCTCAACTACAAGTTTTGTCTTAGCTCAATTCTCTGTCTTTTTTTAATTTGCCCATATTTCCCTAGAACGAATGGTTCCGGAGATATTTTGCATATAAATTGCATCTTGATTTAAGATTTCAAATTAAATAATTTCAAGATAAAAATAACTTTTTATATACTACGTTTTTAAATTTTCTGTTGAATCATATGCAATGTTGGTAATATAATTGTTATTGTAATATAATATATAATGTTAGTGAAAAAAAAGGAAGAAAAAAAAAGAGTTCCAAATTTATTTACTTTAAAAAATGACAACCATCTAGTGAGCTGATCTTAAAACTATAAAAGGACAAATCTTTGTACAACTGATCTCCCCAACACCAAATCTAAACCGTGCCATCGATATATTTGAAATAATATAATCGATATATTTCCTGTTTTGCTGTAATTCAATGTTTATCTCTATTTATAAAAATCAAAAATTTGAAACCCGTCAAAATGAAGATTGTAAATATGGGACATAGCAAAACAAATAAAATAACTTGCGGATTTTTTCCGAACTAACTTTTTATACAGCAAAATTTGCTGAAAACCAATTAAATTCTACTGAAAGATGGCTAAAAGTATTAAAATAATGTATTGTCCTCGTGTTCTGAGCTATGCTAAAAGTTTCAAATGTCTAGCTATTCGGGAAGTTAGTTAGAAATTTATTGCCAGATTAGTACCGAAAAAACAAACAAAAAATAAAGCAAGCTAATAAAAACACAATAAAATAAATTATTCTCTTTAATTTTACTTAAAGTAGAGAAGACCGGTGAGCATACTAAACTTCACTCTACTGTAAAGAGGTGAAGTCAAACCTTATCATAGGGACAGATTTATAATAAGAATTGATGTTAAGTAAACCTTATCTAGGAAAAACATTTTATCACTATTTGAACTAGAAGGTCAAACTTAATCAAAAGTATAAAGTCCAAGTCACAAAAAGAAACGAAAATTTTGTTGATTCGTATTATTTTTCTTGGGTGCAAGATTGGCTCGTGTAACACATTGAGTAAGGTCTCAGATTATTTTTGCTGGAGAGATCCCCTTTGGGATCTATTCTTACCCGTACGGTTTATGATGCCTGTGTTTCTTCGATACCTCAACCTCAACATATAGATGTAAGGTCAACATAAAGATTATTATCTTTCACATCACATTGAAACTAATTAATATATATATANTTATATACTTAACAAACACTATATAAGGCGCAATATATGAGTCATTTGTGATTAAATTGTTTTAAAAAACCATAAAACCCAATTTTTAAATTTTTCCAAATATTTCCCCCACCTCTATCTCCAAAGATATTGACACTACGAAAAAAATTAATAGGACCTTTTTGGTAGAGAATTTACTCTAGTTTAGTTTTGTACATAACTAGTTTTTCGCTAAACTCAATATTTTCGAAGATAATTAATTTTGAAAAAATGGCCCTTCAGGGGGCCCCCCACCTCGCGCTCGCCCCCCCCCCTCGGGGACTTTTAGTATGTTGTACAGGACACTCAAATCAACAACTCTGCCAAGTTTCAAAACTTCGGGATTTTTTTCTCTTATTTGATGAATTTGTGGCTAATTTGACTGGGCTAGAAGTACTTAGAAAGTATATGATGAGAATCACTAATTTAACAACTTTATGTATAATAACGTTAAGTATAATCATTTTAATGGTAATATTTATTAAGTTACTGCTTACATTATAGAATTGTAAACCCCCATTACTAAACCATGCAAACACAGACCTAAATAAGTTTTTAAGAAGTGAAAAAAACAAATAGTTGTAGGATAGACATGGAAGCCTACTATAGTAGTAAAAGAAAATAAATGTAGAATGTGTAACTAAGAAAGAGATATACATAACCTAGATATCAGCTGATCAATACCACTAAATGATTATATTGGATATTTTAGGAAAAGCTGACAAGAATAAGATTATTAAAAATTAAAATTTTTAGAAATAACTTCAACGTAGTTTAATCTTCTAGTCATTCAGGCTAGTTAATTAATTTTTTAATTGCAAATGTTAAAATTAAAAGAAATTGTTAGTCTGTATGCATTTTTAATGTTTTAATAGTAATTATAATGTAAAAAAAAAAGATTCTAGCTTGAGAATAATGACCCAAGGAGGGGTTGGAATATCGCAAAAATGAGCGAATTATTTACTTTAAGTCCCAACATTAATCAAATTAATAATAATTGGAACCAGTAGTAGTAGTAGTAGTATTCTAGTACGTCCTGCTGGAACGGGTAGGATGAACCATTTGTTCGAATTAAACCATCTTTCAGGCCCATTTAACGCTCCGTGGTGGAGAGTTCCAGCTGCTTCGCACATCATACATTTCTACATTGTACCGCCGAAGCGAGAAAGGTGTGGTCATTAGTCATTAGTAAGCTATATCAGCGTGCGTCAAAGCGTGGAGGAAGAGTGCCCCATAGCCCCATAGGGTCTAGACGCTACCCTGGCTATCAATAAGTCGAGGCGAATCGAGGTTCGATACCGTGCCATGATACTCAGAATTGCGAGGGACACCCTGCTCCGCCCTCAAAGCATATAGATACAAATCACATCATTATGACACGGTTCGGACCATATCAATTGGACTCCAACAAAGAGTACTCCCTTTATAGTGAAAAATTATTCTTTTTTATAATGTACAACTTTTAATAATAAAATATTATTCAAATATAATTTTGTTTAAATAAAATACCCAGGTCTTCATGTCCCGTTCATAAAAAACTTAAATTTATTTGTATAAAATAACATTTTAGATGCTCTTGGAATAGGCTAAAAAGACGTTTTCAAGGAACGTAAACTACAAACATTTTCTCGGGGGAGGGCACAGACCCTCCTAAAAGAGAGCCCAACTCCCCTTCAAAATTGGCTAGATCCGCCCTTGATATGAAGTAATAGAACAAAGAAAACCAGACTGCTTAATTGTCTGTGATTATGCTAAGCCCACATTACATCCCCTTGCCCTTATTTTTTTTAATCTGTGCCCCCTCCAAAA
>KZ651847.1:264287-276733 GCA_001010745.2 Gerris buenoi
GGGTATCAAATGAAAGGTATTAAAGTGTAGATTACAAATATATATACCACTTAGGGTTAGTGTTTCATTTTCGGCGCCATTTTGTCAAAAAACATCGACATTTTTCGTGCCCCTCCCCCCCTCCCCCTTTCTAATATTGTTTCACAATACCAACGAAACCCTTTTTACGTGAGACCTCACGCCTTACCAATTTTTAATAATTAAATAATATATTTTACAATGTTGCTTCAGGATGTATTCTGAAATTAAATTTAAATAGAGGCATAAGGTCAGGGTAAGTATATATCATGTCTTATAAATGAAAAAAAAACAAAAAAAAAACGTATTCTTGCATTTTCATTTATTTTGATAGCGTTTAGATAATGATTTGATGTTCAATTAATCTGCGTAATTACCATATCGCTGACTACTGCTATGAGGTATTACCATACCAATAGCAACTGCTTTGAGTTATTATTGTATCACCGACAACTGATTTATGTAAATGACATTGGGACCAACTGGATAATTACAGGTACTGTTGTACCTTTTCCTTTTCTCGTGATCACAAGTTACTTGTACTCTATTCTTCCCATTAGTAAAGAAAATCATTACTTTAGTAAAGTAATATAATAATTTAAGTAATCTATTTCTCTTTAAAAGCTTTAAGTAAAACCGGCTTTAAACCAAAGCCTGCAACAACAGTCATAATTAGTAGTCACAGTCACTGTATCTAGCTAGACAGAATTGTAAACTCAAAATAATCTATTGCATACTTGAGCAGTGAAGTTGATAGGAATGAAGAATTACATCTCTCTACGGAAAGTAATTTTATGGTTCACTAATATTTCTTATAGATATGTGCTCTGAATATGGCCACTGGTCTTTCAAAACTAGCATTGCTCAATGAAGTTTCTCTTGGTAATCGAAGGATTTTGGAGAGACGTCTTCATTCCTGACTTGACTCCACTGTATAAGCATTTTACATAACGTCTTTTGTATACAAATAAATAAATGTATAAAGCGATAACAAACAATTATATTTCCAATTCAACTCGCATTTTTTATGATTTGCTCTACCGTACTAAAAAGAATCTTATCATTTTCTTACCATACAAAGAAATTTATATTAAACATAGTTACACAATGGCGGTACAATGGACATATGTATGATGTGTGAAGTGGCTGCAACTCTCTACCGCGGGGGGTAAAAAGGTCCTAAGTGAAGGCCTAATTGCAAGGTTCGAACAAGTGGTTCGTCCTACCCGTTCTAGTAGGAAGTACTAGACTACTACTACTAGTTACACAATCAAGTTTTATTAGTAATGGAAGGATTTTGGAGAGACGTCTTTATTCCTGAACTTGACTCCATTGTATAAGCAATTTTCATAACCTCTTTTGTATACATATAAATAAATGTATAAAGCGTTGGCAAACAATTATCTTTCCTATTCAACTTGACTTCTTTATGATTTGCTCTACCGTACGAAAAAGAATCTTATCATTTTCTTACAAAACACAGAAATTTAAACCAAAAAAACCTCTCTTACAATGTTTACACAAAATGAAAAAATGAAAAAAAGGACATTGACTTCCACTTTCAAAAGCAACCTCAAAAATAATATAAAGACGAAAAAAAAAAAAAAAAAAAAAAAAAAAAAAAAAAAAAAAAAAAAAAAAAAANTTTTGACAAAAATACGTCACTTAAAACAAACAAATTATGGTGATACAATTAATATTTACACTGTTTGCTGTCTCCGTGGCTCAAGATGTACATAAAGGTGTGTGGATTTTTTGATTAATTTTACCTAGCTTATGGATAATACTCAAAGGCCCATACATGGTCAAAATATTTGCTCAAACATGATGTTTTGCGCACACATTTTGACCTCGTATAGGGCTGCTTGATGTTTGCGCAAACTTGATTTTTAACTAAATTTCCCCGACATAATGTTTGCGGAAACATTTTGCGCAAAATGTTTCATCATGTATATGTATGTGGGCCTTAAAAGATATTAGTTTATTTATATGATATTTATAGAAAGAAAATGTATTATGTTCGTCTAATATAAATAACAATGTAAAAAAAAAAAAATAAAAAAAAAATAGATTTTTATCAAAATTATGTTTTTAAAACATAAACTTGAAGAAGCGATTTAAAGGAAATCTAAAATTTTATGTGAAGACGCTTGATTTTTTTTAATTCTTTATATAAGTTTCGATTTTGTGGCAATATTGTCAGATTTTGTTATTGTTTGTCGTCCAAATGTTAAGAATTTGGAAGGCTAATTAACCCTCTCCAGTCATCCAATTGAGCTAAAAATTGAATCTGCACCAATACAAAAACATACTATACAATTATATAATATAGCCACCCTAACACTCATTGGTCACCTTCGTTTCTTGTAAAAATTAAGCCTATCTATATACATAGTTTAAATGACAGTTTATTTTACATAAAATAACAGTGCTATAATGGAAATATAGAATCCTGTGGTTTAAGTACCGGCGCTGAAGTCTATTTTTCTCTGTTTCTCTCCCATTGTTAATAATAATTATAATTTGATTTAAAATACTACTAAAAATAGTGTATACGCGCATAACAGTGGAGTTAAAAGAGTTTTTAATTGAACTTATAACCATGATATTGATAAAAATTACTAAGAAACTGTCTTGAAGAAAATGTTTATTTGGGGGTAAGAAGGTCTACACTGAATAGAAGTGGGTATTTTCCTCTCTTAAAACAGTTTGTGAGTCGAGGGGGGTTCTAACCCCCTAGCGTACCCCCATCTGGCCGCAGAATCCAAGTTCCATGCTTCAGTCATACGGTAGACGCCGTCCATACCGGTTCTATCTGCTGATGCAAAACAAAAAGAAATAAACATTTTTTTTTCGTAAAAATTCCGTTCTTCAAATATTTACGTAAATACGCCCCAAAATAATTCGTTATGTAAAATTTGATATTCACAGATCAGTAAAATTCATTATTATTTTATACATGGAAAATTAATTTTTATATGTAATTTATTGATATTCGTTTAAAATATATTGCATATGGTTTGTTATTTTAAAAGTTCTCTTTAGGATTAAATAAATTTATTTTTATCACATAAAATTAAGACTTGCAAGGTGTTAATAACTATTGGAATTATATTATTGGATATACATGAAATTAAAAATTTTCATATTTTATAAAAACTTATTTACCTAATTGTATAGCTCAACATATAAATCGCTTTAATTTGCTTATATATTTTACCACTTATATTATTCATTTGAATTTAAATATTATAGTTTTATAATTTATTATTATAGTTTTCTTTAACAACAGCATTGAAAAGACTTATTTTTAGTATACATTTTTATTTAGTTGTAAAATGTGATTTTAGGACCCTAAATAAAGGATTGAATGTATAATTAATTTATTAATTTACACATTCAAACATGATATGAACACAAGGAATATAATAAAATTGGATAAATAAACAAAATTAAAAAGATAAATTACCAAAGATTTGTTGAATTATGGATTGTTTGTGAGTCATAGTGTAATAAAATTGTAGATATGTTAAGAATTTAATATTTTTAAGTGTTAATTACTTATTAAATAATTTTTCGTTAGATTTTTGACAAAAATACTTCACTTAAAACAAACAAATTATGGTGATACAATTAATATTTACACTGTTTGCTGTCTCCTTGGCTCAAGATGTACATAAAGGTATGTGGATTTTTTATTAATTTTANGAATAATGGATTTTAATAAACGAGTTTAAACATGTATAAACTCCCTTTCTTTTTGCTAAAGCGTTTGACACGGGTCTAAAGAATTACTGGTGTGAAGATCAAAGAAAATTTAATGCTCTACGAGTAAAATTACGTTAATGATAATTGTTTGATATTTTTTTACCGGCAGACGGCTTTCAGCCATGCCTGTAGATACTTTTGTATTTCATAATCTAATTTGTGTATTATAATTAATAAAGTATTTTGAATTGAATTGATATTTTTTAGCTTAATTGGAAATGACTTGTTCCAAATTTTATTATCCTTTTCTTCTTCCTCTTGCAATATATTCAATTAATTTTTTATTATATCGTAAAAAATAAAGGCTAGAGTTATAAATAAAAATTAAAAAGGACTGGAAATAAAAATGAAATCTATTGTCAAGCAAAAATAATAATGAATAATAGAAATTATAAACTATATATATAATGTTAATTAACAATATATTTACAAAAGCCAAATTTCACTCAGTCACTCACTCATTTATCCATCACCGTAACTCCAGAATTAAAGTTGGCTGGTCTAAAATTTTAAATGGGGTTTCCTCTTGCCCCCTAGGCACTCCCCAAAAACAGTTTTACGATACGGAGGATTTATATTTGGCAAGATGGTGGACGAAATCTCGAAACAAAATGTTTGGTGAAAATAATACATTTCCTACTATCAGAAACCAAAATAATAATAATAATTTTTTGATTTTTTTCTTTTTTAAATAATTTATTGTTTACAGGATAAAGTTTTGTCAGTAGAACGTGGATGTTAACAGATGGTAAAAACTGGTTCAAAAATTTAACTATACATATTGTTACAAACTACATTAATTTACGAGGATATGAAATATATATTATATAGTTTTATACTTAATTTTGTGAAAAATAAATAAATTCAGCAATATGATGTGAAAAATTGTTAAAAAAACATGATCCTCAATCTGTGTGGTCTTAGGCGTCATACAGTAAATTTATAATTTTCAGTAAATTGGGATAGTTGCTAGCAAAGATTCTAAAATAGGTTCTAAGAAAATATATCTGCATAACCAAGACACCGCTAATATAATTCGAAGAAAGCTTGTTGGATCATTTCTATTCCTAGAATTCATTATTTAGTTTATTTTTTTAGATTCATTAAACATATTCCTTGAAAGAAAGAAATATGATCAGGTCAAGAAAATGTTTACTTTCCATAAAAAAATATGTGTTAACATTAATTAATATGTATTATTGAAATATGTATGCATGATTATTGTTAAAGCTGATTTCACACGATCCTGCATGGCATAGAGTTTTGACTAAAGGCACCTGCTGAAGGCCTGCCAGCAGAGTAAGGTGCATTATCCAGCCGTCTTAAAAGTCTAGATTGATAGTCTAAAGTCTAAACTGTCAGTGCTACCGGATAGTATATATCCCACTTAAGTAATAAGGTGGTTAAGGCATGTTGATATAACAATTTGTATCAATGTCCGACGATTTAGATTAAAAAACAATTATTATAATTTAGTCCATTAAAATACCAATTTTGTTATCCTATAAGTCGCTTTTCTTATAAAAAGCGAGTATTTGATAAACATTTTCAATTGCAAGATGATTATGTTGCTCTTTGACGATAGTTTATAAACCTATTAAAATGAAATCACACTCTCCGTAGCAAAGCAACATTAAATAAGACATTTTTGGTGAGATATTTTTTTTTTTTTTTTTTTTTTTTTTTTTTTTTTTTTTTTTTTTTTTTTTTTTTNAATTCCAAGCATGAACCCCGTGTGAAGCGTATATAAACTAGTTCGTATAAACTATAATAAAGAGATTGACAAGATATGATAATTTCTTTATTATTTTTCAGTCCACTCACTATTTTTAGTGAACTCCCAAAATGTATTGCAGATTTTTATTCCGTTTTGAACCCCAAAAATTGTCTATAACTCTTGAAACTTAAACCTGAATTATCTTGTATCTTGTATTTATCAAAACTATTATGTTTGACTTGGCCTTTTCCGTTGATAGCCCAATCAATATATTGTTGTCAATATAATTATATTGATATTATGTTAAAATATTGTTGTTTAAGGTTTTTTCTTAAATGTTGTTGTTTAATGTGTTTTCTTAAATAATTACACCTAAATTTAACTAGAAACGTGGGTGCAATTATGTTTTATGCTCAAGTCGTGTTTAATTAATCGAAAATTATTCATAGAATTTTATTACTACTAATTAATCAACATTAACGAGCAACAGTTAACGTTTAAACCTGTATGTATAGAATATTGGATTGGGTATTTTTACAACCCAATCTGTTTTTGGAACCTTGGTTGCTCGTATAGAAGACCTCTTGGCTTTTCATCAATAGATAGCAGCATCAGATGTGTTCATTGTTCATAGCTTAGATGAGTGACCACTGAACTGGGATTAATTCACAGACCAACCCATCATCACTTTAATAAATAATGTGTAGCTACTTATGTGATGATTTATGCAGCTGAAGGCATGACATACTAACCCCTATTATAGCTGTGTATAACTGTATTAGTATGTATAGCTGTGTTAGTCCTTTGGTATAGCTGTACCATGTATAGCTGTGTTAGTCCTTCGTATAGCTTTGTTAGTTAGCCTTTGGCAGGCATAGACCCTCCACGAGCTGTTACGCCACAGTGTTAGTGTAGATTTAGTAGTAGATTTAGCACCAAACTTTTACACAAAGTAGACAGGAAAAAAAAGTAAATTATTCTGAAGAATAATTAAGAGCTTTGCCTTCAGCATAAGCTACTATTACAACTAACCATGCAATTGAGTTGACATTTGTGTTGCAATCATATAGATTTTTAATTGTAACCCTTCTTTGGTTGGGTCATTCGTTCTGATATGATGCTGATGATTGCATCATATTGCATCATTTGAAGAAGTTATTCTGATGAGTCGAGTAGTGATGGACATTATAAGGTGTAAATAAATAACTGATTAATACATGTTTCTGACACGTTTCGACCCTAAAAAGTCATTTTCAGTCAGTTTAATAACTAGAATAACCAATAATAGTCCAATTTCACAAATCATCGCTGTACTGAAGCAATCATAAGAGCAATTTCTAATTATATAGTCATACTTGAAAAGACATTTTGACTAAACAATAAAGTAACCAGTAACAATAGTGATGTTGTAAATTTACTTAAATCAACGGTAACTTTTTTTTCAAGTCTCCTTCATGATATCAAATTTAAGTAATAAGTACTTATAGTTTTATTGAAATTATGTTTTACATATTTGTGACATTACATTGTTTTATAAACTCATTGTAATTAAAACGTATTGATAATAAGGTTTATTTTATATTACAAAAAAACTAACTGAATGCTCTCATTAAATAGTTTTGTCAATTAAATTATATTCATACTTAATTTAACTACTACTGTTTTGTATTAATTATTATCAAATTGTTATTCATTTTTTGACTTAAGATTGTTTCGTGTTGTTTACTTGTTGATTTAAATTATTTACCATATTTGGCTGAACTACAGAGCTGGGTTCCTTTATGATAACATGTTATCTCACTGTAGACCTTTTTCGAGACTTAATATATCGATATATCTTGTCCGTTAAACGCTTTTATACTTCGAGTTGGACCTCTACCTGGTCTCTATATGCAGGAGGGTTGTTTTTCTTCAGAAAATGAGCGGAGCACAGCGATAAAAAACTCTAGGGCAAAATGTTTGGAATAAGATTTTTAATTATTTACGCTCTCTCTTCGATAATTAATTTATTTTACTCATTAATCATTACGATTTTACACAAAGATAAACAGCATTGATAAGTATTTTTACCTCTTCAACATTGCTATTTGATATATTAATTGTACACACTTATAAAGTTAAGAATTAGAATATAATTTATACATATTAACACATAGTTAAGACAATAGTAAACAAGTAAACATCTCACTGACAGTTGACATATTATGACACTATTGATTACTTTACTGTGAACCTTTTAGGGTCGAAACGTTTCATGTATTAAACAGTTATTTCATTCACACCTTGGTTTATCTTTCACTACTTAACTCATCATTTAATAATATAAGGTATTCTTAAACTTAACGTTTATCATTTTCGAGTAGTTATTCTGTTTAACCGATTCCTCCGTATTTTAATGGTTAATGTGGGTAATCAGAACCTAAATGGAATTATAACTCAGTAGTAAAATAGCTATTTGTGTAACTAGGCAGCTAAATGGAATTTTACCAACAAGTGATGAAGTTAGCCTCCGAGCCGGAGGCGAGGACAGGCTTTGAATATTAACTGCCTCGGCTTCGCCTCGGCAGGCAATATACTCACGAGGCAGAAATGTTTCCTTTGCTGCCTTGTCGCATATTTTATCTACTCACACTATTTAGATAGAACATGGAAGCTTAGGTAGTTAGTTAGTTTGAGATGAATCGTCAACCAACTCAAACCAAAACAAGTCGTGCTCCAATGTTGCCACTTCTTATTATTTATTTGTATTATTTATTATTTATACAAAGATCTACAATTCCAATCTTTTTTCAGTTTATCATTTTTAAACTTTTAAAAAATAATTATATTAATAATATAACACTGCTTTGTAATAAAACAAGTATAAAACTAAATTAAAATAACACAAATTAAAATTAAACTAAACACAATGAAAAACAGATGTTATGAAAAGCACTGGTAAACACTATGTACTTTCTCTGCCTAGGCAGTGAAATATTTCCATGGCTGTTTTAACCACTTTCCTGCGTGTTCTTTATTTTTATGACAAATCAGAAAAATGGTAATTTCAGCCTAAAAAAAGTTAAGTAATGCTCAATTTCCTTTAGTGGATAAAATATCAAACCTATACTTTTGAGAATAAAATGTGTGTTTTATAGAGTACATATGAAACCAAGAATAGGTTATCACTTATCTTGATTCACAGGAATAGATTTTAGTATCACTTACAATGAACAGGTCTGACACATTTCCAATAAATCTTACTTACATTTTCCAAAACATGTAAATAAAACTCTATCAACTTAAAGAAATGTGCTGAGATGCTTTTGTAGTACCATACTACTCCACCATCTTTTCCTCATATATCATTGTCAAGCCTTTCCCCTCTGACATTAAGGATCGTATTTATACTTCTATATCATCCACCTCATGACCTCTAGGATAGTACGACTTGGTGCATTATGCAAGTCAATAATGAAAACTTTAAGCTTCACATTTTCTTTATTCAGTAGTGGCAAGTTGGATGGATAGATTTAATTTTTTTCAAGACAATTTTTTTTTGCTCTAAATGCAATGAGTTATGTCATACAATTAATGCATTGAGACATATAGATAAAATGAGTGTTAGTTAGTTATCAAATATCATTAGTAGAGCATTAGTTCTGACCAAGTTTCTCTGTTTGATAATTTCTCTTTAATGACAATCGTATTTATCTCACTAAATATCCTGTGTCCTTCACTGATGATTCAACAGAATAATTAACCCTGTCTCGTTTCAATTAGAAATTATAATATGCTCTACGATATAACCAATTCACTAAAGACAATAGTTCTAATTCGACTTGGAAAATTGAAGGGCATAACCGTCCTAAAAGTTTGAAGGACGATAAAGGCGTTATTAAGGATATCGTTAGTTAACGTCGATTACCGCTTAGGCGATGAAGCAAAGTGCTGTTGGGTTGATGTTGGCAGAAAATTGTTGGAGGAATTGGCAGAGAAATATCGTATGCTTTCAAATTAACCTCGTCAATTAACTATATGTCACTTTTGATGGCCACAGTTAAAGTGGTATAAATTAAACATTCAAAGCCAGTCTAAATTAAACATTTGCAATTTGAGTCGGTTTTATACTAGATTAATCAAGTTTCTGTTGGAATACTCTGTTGAAACGACCAATTTTCTTGAACTTAATCACTAGATGTGAGTTTGATTTTCTATTTATTACATTAAGTCCAGAGTTGTCATTGTTAAATTTTAAAGCGCTACCTCTAAACACTCTGACCAAATGTGTTTTTTTATTTATTTATTTATTTATTATAAAGGTTCTACCGATTTTAATTAACCAATTCTAAAATATAGTCAGTTTAAATACGAATCTAACTAAATAATGTGGTCAGAATTCAAGATAGGATTTTTGCAACATTAATTTGCATGTCCTCTGTTTTTCTTTTACTTGTAAAAACCAGTTGTTTTCATTTGATTTATGATGGTTTAAAGTTAGTCTTTCTTATTTAGTTCTTGTCCAGTTTCTTTCCTCGCGTGTAACAAAGATTTAATGTCTGTTTACGTTATTATTTATGAGTTGCCTCAGTTGATATTTTCCGACATTGACCTTCGTGTCTTATTGTTCTATATCTATTTAGTTAATAATATAATTATATATTTTTTATCACTGTGAATAACTGTTAATAATTCACTGTGAAATATTACGAAGTAAAGTGAAATAAGATTGCCATAAATTACAATGTGTGTAATTATTTATAGAGATAAAAAAAATATAAAAATTGATTACCACACTTAGACAACCTTTTTAGTAGATAAGATATGCTAAACATTATAAAAATAAAGCTGTAAAAGGAGGCCTCCACAATATTTCCCTACATTTTTACTTTCTCATATTGTTTAAAGTATGTCATAAAGTATTGTAATGGCGCGAAAATTCAATAATAAAATGTTATGGATTTACACTTCTCTTTACACGTCTTTCTGTCGTCTGTTCAGACGCCTGGAGCCTATGAGGCCAATTTTGACGAAATTTGGCATATATGTTCGGAAAAATTATAATCTGAGGCAGAGTCAATAAATAAATTGATCTCCTAATTTGGGGGCACTACCCCCCAAAAACTCTGAAAAGATGTGGAAAAATTATTTCTTGAAAACTAATCTGATTAAAAAAGTGTAATATGTACTATATTTAAATATGAATCTAACGATATTAGAAGTTTTTCCGAAAAAATCGAGAAGGTTTCGATTCTCAAACATTGATAGCCAGGTTCGATTCTCCGGCGAGAAGAAGTTATATTTTTGATAAAATGTTCAATAATACATAAATGTTTCAACGAAAACTCGAATACCAATAAATGTAAAACACTGGGCTAAGTAATTATGAGTTCGTATAAGTGAAAGTTGGTTGTCTCGGACCGATTTTTCCAGAATGATTTCGCTGAGAGTTCCTTTATACTACATTTTGGCTGAGTCAGTCTTGTGTAAAAAGTGAAAAACAGCAATATACATATTTTTTTGTAAGTATATTATGAAGGAACAAATTTTTGTGTCGAGTCTTTCCTAAAACTAAGATAAAACCAATCCCTATAAAGAAACCCGTAATGGGGTTGGTAGTGGGTAGCGCTGGTTCCCTTAAGATTTCAATGTGGCAGTGTTTCAAGTTCCCTAGAGAGGGGAGATAACCCTCACGTCGCGTCGTACAAATAGGGCTCACACGCTGATTTCTCATCAGATATTCTATACTCCTCTTTCGTTTCGCATCTACTTTTCCTCTGTCATTTGAAACCAAAGACTTGTCTCTTTTTCAGCGAGCTCACTATAGGTCTTGCTACCACGTAATTCCCAGCAGGCAACTTCTCACTACTTGATGTTGGACCTTTCGAAGCACTTGTACTTCTTTCTCTGTCTCTTTATTTCCATCTGAGCCAACGTGATTCGGATCACCGATCCCTACGGATTACCGATCCTTAGTTGGGTTTGTGAACCGGCAGTTCTTTGAATCAACCCTATTTCTCTTTCACAGTGTTTCGTGTCAATAGTAATCTTTATTTAAAACATTTTAAAACCAAATGAAGTCTTTCTCTGATAGCGCTGATAAATGAAAAAACGGAAGCCTAAACTTTATATTTACACTTCTAATACAAAAGAGAATTTATAAATCCTCAAATCAACAAAATCTTACTTTTAAGGGCTCCAGAATATAGATAATAGAATTCAAAATGTTTATGAACCTTAGACCACATGAGTCTATAGCCTTTATTGAACTGATTTTTCTTGAGCCATTGCTTCATTATAAATTTTACCGTGTCGCCTGGAGTTGCTTCGTTGCATGCTTCATATTCTTCAGACCTTTACCCCAACTAATTTGTTATTTTTAACTTTATTTAATAACGCTCCCTACAAGTAATTTAACTATAATTATTTATACAATTTGTGTTAGTGAGAGACACCAAGGGATGTGCCACGCAAGCGTGACACATAGGAAATGTTCCAACACCAGATATTACGTCAATATAATGTTGGCTCGGCTATCGCTATGTCCTGCATCGTTTCGACGCGTCCGACTCATCAGGGGCCCGACGATGTCCACCTAACTCTGGACCTATACCAGATCAAGAAGATAAGATATAGGGCTTATCAGAGATGAGTGTGCTCTCACACCGCCATTCTTACTTGGCTGGCAAATTGTATACCATATTGCAGTGAGCAAAATCGCGGTATTACATTGCAGATGTGTTTTGTCAACCAAGCAAGAATGACGGTGTGAGAGCACGCTCGTCTCTGATAAGTCCTATATAGTATATTCTTGATCCGGTATAGGTCCAGAGTTGTGTGGGCATCGTCGGGCCCCTGATGAGTCGGTAGCGACGAAACGATGCAGGACATGGCGTTTTGCCGAGCCAACATCTTTGTGACGTTTGTCTGGTGTTGGAACAGTTCCTATGTGTCACGCTTGCGT
>KZ651847.1:295883-310543 GCA_001010745.2 Gerris buenoi
AAAAAAAAAAAAAAAAAAAAAAAAAAAAAAAAAAAAAAAAAAAAAAAAAAAAAAAAAACCATGAAAAGATGACCTAAAGATTGTAAGGAAGAGATAAAGCAAGTACCAAGTAAGTGATAACTGCGACATTAAGGTAAAAGGACCGTGAATTCAGTAGATAAGAGAAGTTATTTTTATTTGCTATCCTTTGAGTACACCGACTTACTTTTATAGTAACATTCCATCACCTTCTGTAACTATTATTTCTTATCCTTCTTTTAACAGCGGAATTTTTCCTGCTTTGTCCGATAATATAATATTGTCGACTGAAGAAAAACGGGTGAAGGCAATGTTGCGGATGATCGCTTTAAATCGTAGGCCTATAAAAGCCTTAGAGGTATCCTAAAGCCTGTTACGTGATGCTTGAACATCCCATTTTATCTCACAGCTACGTTTTTACGTAGATTTATTTTATATTTTCCTGTCCTTTAAAGTTCTGTGGAGCGTCATGTCTACACAGTTTAAGGCTTTATCTGTACTCTAAGTTTAAAGAAACATCGCTTAGCATCCCAAGTAGACCAATGAAAAATACATGGCCAAGGAAAAACATTAACTAGTAAAATTATTTAAAAAAAGAAATTGAAATAAAAATGAGTCATTTAAAAAAGTAGTAATCTCCAAAATGTAGTAATAATTACATTAGCTGCAGTATACAGCAATAAATTGTTTCATAGTTACTTTGAAATGTTAGTATCAATTTTTGTTTAACAATGGCACAGGACCAACCATAAGAAATTTTATGTATGTTGTATCGGCATTTTTTGTTTTATCGTGTTCATAGTATATCGTAGGTCGGCTATGATAACTTAGAAAATAGACTGCCAATTAGAGTGACACATAGATTCCTCGCATCCTATCATGTACTTTATTGTTATAAAGTAACAGTTTTTAGCAATCTCTAACACATCATGGGGGTGTCACTGTTGGTTTAACTAAAAAATTGTATTTGAAAAAAATGCTTGTCTCATTGAATAGATGAAGTTCGATTTTTTCCCTGACCTAAATATCCTACTCTAAATTTGAAGTTCACGTTTACGAGAGTGAACGCTTGGACAGATAACGTTGTCCAACAAACTTGTCCTGGGCATTGGTAAAATGAACATGTCTACCCAATTTCATCAAAATCGGTCGACGTTTACAGACAGACACGAAACCAAAAACGTTCCCTGATGTCTGAAACGGATTTCTATCTTGGAATTTTTTAAATCGGAGACATGAAACTTTTTCGTTCTCAAAAGTGAACATAATGCTTCCGTTACCTTCGGTAAGCTCTGAAGCAAAATGTAAATGGTTACCACCTACAAAAATGAATTTTACCATCTATAAAAATAAATAGTGAAGGTAGATTATTAAAGAAAAACACTTTTACTTGGTCAATAACTTTATATTGTCACACCATAAAGATATATTTATCGTACATACCAGTTTCGACTTATTCAGTCATCATCAGTGTAATGATAATTTACAATTTTACAACTGGGATTTTACAAGATGTGACAATATAAAGTTATAGACCAAGTAAAAGTGTTTTTCTTTACTAATCTACCTTCACTATGAGTAAATACCATAAAATCTCAATCAATACTATTAACTTCATTATAAAAATAAATGTAACTGCAAATCTCTGGTGAGAGGTTGGGTTCTATTTTCCGCCTCAGTAAGGTATAAATGTAATTTGTAGAATTTGTTTTTTAAATCAAATATTTTAAATGGTCAAGAATTTTAATTTAGTTTTATGAATTCAAGTTTTAGAAAAATTGATTAGAAGATTTAATGTTACATTTAAGGCTTTTTACTTCAACAAGTCAAGCAGAAGTTCTAGCTGGCTAGATTTGTTGAATTCAGCTGAGAAAATGTATCTGCTCCGAGCAGTATACTTATCTAAACCGACTCATTAGTTACTCTTCTTATCTAACTCGGATCATGACGGGGATTCAACGTTGGTAGAAATGATGAGACAAAACTAATGATCTTTTATAAGATAGCTCGGCGAATATGTCTTTGCAGCTTCCAGTAACAGTAATTTATTTTTTCAAATATTAACTCCTTTGATAATAATATTACTAAAAACATTTTCACATTCTCATTTATTATTCATTTAGTAGTCCTTTATCAACAAGTTTTTTTTTTTTTGCTTCCGAGCTTACCGAAGGTAACGGAAGCTATGTGATCGTTCTGAAGAACGAAAATATTTTATACCTCCGATTTCAAAAATTCCAAGACAGAAATCCGTTTCAGACATCAGGGAACATTTTTGGTNTCTACTCTCTGGTGCAGAGTGCATCGTGATTTGTGATTAAGATGATGGAAAACTTATAAAAAGAATCATTCTTTAAACTGCAGTAACTCGGTTGCAGGAAAAACCTAAGTCTATAAAGAACTAAAGTGCTTCCTTTAAACAAGTCACTTACTTTATGTAGGCGTATCAGCCTCTCTAAAGGAAATAGAAGTTAAATCTAATGTTTCCCTTGCACTTAAAAAGCATCCAAAGGTCTGTTGAAAATCATAATGTTGATACAAAGCTTTTTTGAGTTTTTGTTCAGTCAGTCTTCCCTATTCAGTTTGTTGTTATGGCTCAACATAACGATTTTCAAAATCCTCTGAAAATTACATCTACAAATAAAAACAAGATGTAATTTAAATTCCTAAAGAGGTGGCCTTCACTAAAAATATTTTATGTTTAGTATTAGATATTTTTTTGTTATGTAAGAACCAAAGTACAGACAAATATTCTTAAAAACTCTTATTGATAAAACAATTTTACTATCATCTGAACTTAAAAAAAATGATCGTTTTAAACTATTGTATAAAATAAAATTAAGATTATATATGACATATTACGTTTATGAACTCATCTCTATTATATTCAATGTACAATAATAAAAGTCAAACTAGTTTTCTAAGTTATGATTATTATTAGGAAAAAATAATAATTACCTGCTGATCCTGCACCAACAATAATGAAATCATAAACTGGAGTTACACTATTTTCTGGTGTCTCTCTAGGACTGTTAAATATTTCTGGAAAATAGTAGGAAACTAAAGCAATGAAAACCAAATTAAATATACTATATGATAACATTATAATGTTATAATAATAATAATATGTTATTACTGGAAATTATTATATGTATTGTTTTAAATTTGTTACATATAGAAAATACTAAAAATAAGGAATATAAAATTAAAATGTAGTAAAAAATAAAATTAAGGCTGATGTTAGTTATCAATAAAAAATTAAAACGTAAAAGGAATACGAAGTTGTCTAACTATTAATAGCAAAATGCGTATGTTTTAAACGCAGTACATTAACACAGACATATATATATATATTTATATAACTACGATACAAGCGGTTACTTAGTCAATTATCATGAATTGTTTTCCAGTGATATATAATTGTTTTTAATTTTGTTTCTCGATTGTTTTGTACATTTAAGCCCAGTTAAATTACCATTTTCATTGATTAAAATAAATACAGTTTATATAATAAAAGTTCATTAATAATATATGTCTACAAAACACGTACACACACACGCANGGACTCAGGAAAAGGCCCCGCTATGTCCACTGCTATTCGCTCAAAAGGAGCTCCCACGTTGTACAGCTTCAATTTTCCTCTGGATCTTCTACTAGGTCCTCCAACCGCTGCACATGTGGCACACCCTTTGCACCACTCTTCGACATCAGCTCTATACTTTAGCCAATAAAACCTTTCGCGGATTTTCGCTAGTGTCCTATTGACGCCTAAGTGACCACCAGAGGGTCCTGCATGCGCTTCCTCGAGAACCTGACGCACCTTTCCTTTCGGAACGATCAGCTGATGCCGAGTTTCTCTTCCATCCTCGGACTCCCACACTCGATTTAGGAGGCCATCTTCAACAAGCAACGTCTCCCATTGCGCCCAGTAAGCCTTCACAGCAGGGCTGGTGTCAGCAATCTGACTCCAGCTTGGTCTTGCCCCTGACTCTTTCCACTCCAATATTACACCAATTTCCGGATCCCTGCGCTGTTCATCTTTTATAACTTGAGAAGTCCATTCGTCAACCACGATCCCTGTTCTTGATACTGGAATATAACCCTGCTTACTTTCCATTCTGTTGCAGGATTTGCAACTAACAGTACAGGGGCGCCGCGATAATGCGTCAGCATTCTGGTGCTGGGGCCCAGGGCGATATTCAACCTCGAATGGATAACCTTGCAAACTCTCTATCCATCTAGCAAGTTGGCCCTCAGGGTTTTTAAACTGCAACAGCCATTTGAGTGCTGAATGATCCGTCCGATACTTGAAGGCTCTTCCATATAAATACTTATGAAAATGCCTGACAGTCTTGACAAACGCTAGCAACTCCCGTCGGGTTACACAGTAATTTCGCTCAGGTTTGGAAAGGCATTTACTAAAGCATATAATATAAGGATAACTAGAAGTTTCAAAACATTCATTGAATGAAGCCACAACTTGCATTGAATTCTAAAGAGGATCATCTAGTAAAAGTCCTAGGTAATATCCTCATTCGAATTCTAGACAACCTGTATTGATGTTAAGAGCTCTTAAATATTTGAAACTTGAGCAGCCGAATTTCATTAGCCAGCTTAATCTTGACTGGAAGGTTTTATTTTTTCCAATTTAGGTAAAGAGCTAATCAATGATCTGTGAAATATTTATAGCATAATATTTCTCACAGTATAACAATTTAGGAATTTACTAATCAAACTAATTTACTAATCTAAATGGAAATCACTTAAATGCAGACGTTTGAAAACGTCAAGCGAATCTTGGAACAGCATAGGTGCATAACTATAAAAATCTTAGTTTAAATTACGGTTACTCGTTCAAACCAAGAGGCTTGGAGTTGAAGTGCTGTACTAATAAAGTAGATCTGGTCGTATAACCGTTTTGTTCTATAAAATTACATTAATCATTTATTTAGTTTTGCAGATTCAAGGAATTGACATAAATATTTATTCCTAGGTTCTTGCTATAAGAGAAATGAAAAATACGTTCATTACTCTTTGTATGATGCAGGCTGAACATTAGGGTCCCAGGTTTGTGATCCTTATAGTAGGTATAAATATGTATAAATGTATATTCTGTTTGACCAACTAACCCTACTCTGGTTAATCAATCTCTGCTTTTTCTACCTACAAATATAATTATTTCTAAACACCACCGTCCTTTTAATATACACATAGATAGAGCTGTAAGCTCTTTTTGTAATTAAACGATTAATTTAACTAAATGGTTGAATCACTTAAACAAATAAGTCTATCAGACATCATCCATGGGTATTGAGCATCTTTTTTCCCTCATACTCAGAACAGCACTCCAACATTTTATAATTTGCTTTGATCGCGGCACATCCAACTGGTTCTATTCCTAACTCTAGTCTTACCATTGTAGTTACACGGTTTAATATGTCTTAATCATCATAATAAAATCATTATTTTTACCAATAAATTTAACAAGCAAAATTGTAAATTATTTACCTATTCGTTTGAATATATCAATTGAATTTTGGGGTAGCATGATTAAAAATAACAATATATTAGACGATAAACAATTTCATAACGAAAACATATCATTTATAAAAGATACACTTCATAAAAATAATTACCCCAACAATATAATTAAAAAACTACTCCAAAAACACAATAACAACATTAACAATACCTCACAAAATACGACACCTCCCGTTTCAGCTAAATACTACACATTGCCCTACATAAAACACACTACTGAACAAATTAAAAAATTGTTTCAACCATACAATAATATCAAAATAGCCCAAAAAAATTCCACCACCCTAAAATCAATTTTGTATTCAAAACTCAAAGACCCCATCCCTCCTCTACAACGAAGTAACGTCGTATACCAAATTAACTGTAAACAATGCCCTGCAACATACATAGGAGAAACTTCACAAACATTCAAAAACAGATTTCATCAACACATCAAAGACATCTCAAACAACAACACTAACACAGNTCCAAGCAGTGTTGCTAATAACAAAAGTAAAACTAAAATACTGGTCGAAACTGAAAAGAATGAAACAGGCCTAGAAAATTAAAGAAAAAGAAAATAAGAATTTAGATGTATAAATGAATTTTCTAGCTAGAATAAAACCGAAGATATGAGGAAAAGAAAAGAAAATAAATATGATTCTGTGACACAGAAGGATAGATATGACTCAGAGTACAGGAAGGTAGTTCATCGGAGAATCCGCTAGATCGCAGTAGGTACTCGGCACAGAAAACGGAAACCAGTCACACGACAGATGGCGTTCCTGACACAAGTCTTTCTTAAGCGCTATAACCTTTTAAAGAAAAACCTACCAGAGTACAAAACCTAACCCCAGATAAGAATATATTAGACATTCTAAAAAACTTCAAAACAATTTATTTCGACCCAAAAGAGCAAATTTAGGTAATAAGTGGCAAGGATAATAACGTTAAAAGCGTTATTTTAATTTTAACATTATAGATTCTACAAACATCTAAAGGAGAGTAGAACCAATGTTCCATAAGTTTTGTAGACAAAATAATGAATAAGAGATAAAAGATGGAAAAGTGAAAATCAGAATGGTTGTGACAACCCTATAATATGATTGTTTACTGCTTTAAAGTAAGTTAGATTTGCTTTTTCGACATTTCATATGGCCATTGTTTAAAATCCGTAGTTTAACTTGATGATATCCGACGCTTTCTCTGCTATCATAATAGTAGGGGCATTGGTATTGCCCCTAGTAACAGAAGGCATTACTGAAGCATCTACTACTCTAAGTTTCATTATTCCTAAAACTCTTAGCTTTGGATCGACTACTGAAGTAGAGGAATTAGCAGACCCCATTTTACATGTTCCTACTGGGTGGTAGGCGGTTGATGAATAAGTTTTTGCTACGCATTTTAAAAAGGCTTTTTGGTCAATTATTTTTGATTTGCAAATATCGAGAGAAGATATGCTGATTTCAGGTGAATACATCTCCATAGCCTTAGCCTTCATTAGAATAATAGATATATTAAGACCAGCTAGAGCTCTGTCTAAATCATCTTGTTCAGAAAAGTAATTCGGATCTATAAGAGGACTGTCATCAGGGTTTTTACTTCTCAATCGAACGGTACCGACCGATTTAGGTTTTGTAACAATTGTGGCTATCCTAAAAGTATCTTTAGGGCCTGGATTAAAAGCGAGAAAAAAAAATTGAACGTCTGGGGGTTCTTTCGTTATGTCAGGTCCTGTGTTAATAAAACCAGCATTCGTTTGGCCGTTACTCGTGAATATACCCGTCCTATTTTGAGCAAATTCCAATCCGTTTTGAACAGTGAAATGATATAATGGATTTAAATTTGTATAGTTTTTTAATTTAAATACCAGTGAAACTGAGCAATGGTCTTGCAAGTTGTTTCCTACTGGTAAATCCGCAATTGTAGGGATATTTAACTTGGCTAGATGGTCTTTTGGCCCTATACCAGCAAGCATTAGTAGTTGTGGAGAATTGACGGCCCCGGCTGATAAAATAACCTCTTTTGTTGCTTTAATGTACCTAGATTTCCCATTTTTTTCAAAAACTACTCCTAAAGCAGTCTTTGTTTCTGGATCAATTACAATTTTAGTGACTTTAGCATTTTTAATTATGTTCAAATTAGGTCGTTTTAAATCATTTAATAATGCAGAAGACGTGCTCCATCTAATAGGTCCGTTTACAGTCAATTGAATCTTTGTAATAGCCGTCTGCTTTTCTCCACTGTAATCCCGGTTAATCATTCCGATTTCTTCTCCAGCTTGTATGATGTCTTGAGTTAGGATTGATTGGAATTTAGCATACTGGACACTAAGCAAGTCTTTTCGACTATGATAAGATGACCCGAAGAGTTCTGGAATTCGTACTTTTTCTGACCTGTAACAGTTACAGTCAATAATAAATTTACTTAATAATAATAATAATAATAATAATAATAATAATAATAAGCCTTTATTTTTTTAAACAAATGTAACATTTTTTTTTTTAAACAAAATTAAACTATCTTCATTCAGCCCATCTGAGGGCATAGGCCTCTCCCAATCGAGACCACGCTCTTCTGTCTTGAGCAGATCGATGCCACAACATTCCACAGAAATTAGTGATATCGTCTCTCCATCTTCTTCCTGGTCTTCCTCTCTTTCTTGATCCATCTCTAGGATACCATTCCGTAATTCGCTGAGCCCATCTCTGCTCCTCCATTCTGGCAACATGCCCAGCCCACTGCCATTTTAAACTAAGTGTAGCATCTCTTAAGTCCCTCATGCCAGTCCTCTTTCGTAGATCTCTGTTTTTTATTCTATCTCTGCGTTTCACTTTTAATAGGCTTCTTTCCATAGCCCTCTGGGATACATTTAAATGGTGCAATACTTTTTGTGAAAGGGCCAGGTCTGACATCCATAAGTGAGGCATGGTGTCACACAGCTGTTGAATACTTTCCCTTTCAATTCCGGCGCCATATCACTCTTAAAAATATGTTTCAGTGACCAGAATTTTTTCCATGCCACCTCCGTTCTTCTTTTAATTTCTCTTAGCCCATCTTGGTCGAAGTGTATTAATTGCCCTAGGTAAATAGTTTCCTTAGCCCACTTTAGCCTTTTCCCCGCTATCTTTATAGTTTTTTCTTTACCATTCGTGATGATCCAGCTTTTCTCAAAATGTATGTTTAATCCAGCTTGTTGGCCTGCTTCATTGAGTTCCTGTAACATGGCTTCAATTTCATCCACAGATTCAGCGAATAACACCACATCATCCGCAAACCTGAGGTTATTTAGTTTAGCCCCATTTATGTCTATTCCTTTCTCCTCCCAGTTCAATATTTTAAAGGCCTTTTCTAAAGCCGCTGAGAATATATCCGGAGATAATGGATCTCCTTGTCTTACCCCTCTTGCTAAATCAAAAAAGTAACCATATCTCTCCAACTTTACTCTAGCTCTGCTATTGCTATACCAATAAAATAAAACCCCTATCATATGGGGATCCACTCCTTGCTCCTCCAGTGCTTTAAACAAAAATTCGTGGTTCAAAGAATCAAAAGCCTTAAAGTAGTCAATAAATGCCATGTAAATAATTTTTTTTATACTCTTCGGCTTTTTCTATTAGTTGCTGGATGGCGTGTACGTTGTCGACTGTGCTAAATAGGAGACTCTAGGAGACTAGAGTTCGTATTTATTTTACAATAATTTTTATTTTTTGAATGTATATTTAATAATTGTTTACTTTTTCCATGATCCTGATCGGGGACGAAAAAAAGTTTCAAGTGATGCTTTTTTATTAGAAGTTTCAGAAGGGGTTTTACTATTCTTAGTTTCCTTTTCTAGTGGGGCTTTACTTTTTGGCGATATGCTTAAATTTCTTTTGCCTCTTTTATAATTGTTCTCTTTAGGGCGGTGCTCATAGTCTTTGATTATAAGTTTGTCGTATTTTAAGAGAGCGAATTTTCCACTCTCCCTCGCATCAAGCATATCATTAAATAATGTTTTTCTTTTTTCTCTCACCAATTTTGGATAATCTTCCTTTATAAAAATATCAGAACTTTTTCTTTTTAGCTAAAACATCGATTTTTCTGAGCTGAGTTGTAAAAGTAACGAGAACAGGTCTTGCTTTACCTTTACCCTCTGGTTTTCCCAATCTTCTAACCATATCTATTTAACTTATTAAGACACCCACTTCAAGTTTCTCATTTAAGAAATTGCTCACTGTATTTACAAGTTTTTCATGTGGCTCTTCCTTTAGTCCATGTATAATAACATGTTTTCTTCTTGATTAAAGATGTTATTAAAATTTACTTTATATTATTATACTTTATATTATCACATACATGATATTATAAGAACATATAAAAATAACTCTATTTACATACTTGAGAAAATAGGGTAAGACATTTTTGTAATCCTTCAGCTCCATTTTTTCCCCATTCATCGAAGTCAAGTTTATTCCCTCTTACATAAACCATTCCATTAATACTGCTTGATCCACCCATTGCATGGCCTATAGGGTATGAACAGACACCTCCAGTAGCTAAAATCGAAAAACAAAAAAAACTTTATGGTTATAATTATCGTATTATTTACTGTAAGAGGCTCGGGCGGCGGTTTCTATGACCGTTAACCGTAAGACCGAACCTTCAAGTCTCACATGGACTTAATTTTTTACAGTAGACTAGTTTTTGTTATCATTATCATATTTATTATTTTTTATTTTAAATAAAACTTAGAGTTTTAAGAACACTGTACAATCGTAATTTGATTTCACATTATTTGAACTTAAATGTGGAAAACTGCGTGCAAACCATTTATATTTTATATTGTCTTTATATTTTTATAATTTAAGTTGACTATGCTCTTTCTAATTTTTTAAGAATTCTATCTCAAATATTATTATTATTTTATTTATTAATTTTTTTTTTATAGTGATAGCCTCCTTATTTATTTATTTTTAGGGTGTTTGGTCCAATGCCGAATGCACCGTATCAACTTATTTAATATTTTTTAATTTATATTCAGAAAATTTAGACTTATTTATGTATACTGTAATGTACTTGGGGGGGATTTGGTTCTTCTCCCATTAAAAATAAGAACTTGAAGCTCTTTGAAGTTAATTTATTATAACAATTTATTTTGTGTATTTCTATTATTTCAATTAATTTGTTGTAGTACAACCCACCTCTAATGACCTATTGAGTTGGGCTTAACATTATATTTGTGAAAATCTGCTTGGTAATATTTAAATAATACCGTCTCATAATCGGTTATTTCATAGTACTAGGTAGCAGGAAAAATAAATTGTACATAAAATATGTGTACGAGGTATTATTATATGCTTAAATTTAAGAAGAAAAAAATTCAAATTACCAAGACACACCCTTTTCTGTTGGATAGTTGTATAATTCCACTCCAAAGGAGTATGGGTCGTATATAATTTTAGAAGAGGAGTTTTTGACAAAGGATTTTCATTTCCACCAGCTTCCAGCAATAGAATTCTCAATGAATTTACTTCTGAAAGTCGTCTCGCAAGAACGCATCCTAAAAAAAAGAAAATTAAAAAAATATATTGTCCATTATTTACTATCTAAAAATTTAAAACAGAGATTTAGTCACTAAAATTCTTAAATAAATTCTTTATTTTAGTTTGGGATTCCGTGTATTAATTGATTTAATTTGTTCACTCTTTTTAGGTAATATTCTGTCCTAAATTCCTTTCTATGATTAGATATAGTTGTAAAACAGTTACCCCTCCTTACTCCTGTAATTAGGGTACCTCGGAACTTTTCTTCACTTCAGAGGCCACTAAAGTGGCCTCTCCTGCCGCGAAGCAGCAGGAGGAAGCAGCATAAAATATAATATTTGTATTACGAGTTGTACAGCATTATGGTAACGACGTAGAATTGGATTCAATTTATTCGAGTAGTCACTAAAAACAGTATTAAATTAATTCGCGTATAAGTGGATAATAATTCGCTTAAATAATGCTACTATTTTTTTTTTTTTAAATCTTTTTACATGCAAAGATGTTATTTTTTCCAAAAATTAAGGTTGAACTTTGATTTCGAAATTCCATCTAGTTCATTTGTTGCCCCTTCCTTGTAAGACAAACCTTGACTAAAGAATTCTTCTTAACTTTTTATTTTGCTTTTGAGCTGGAATTAAGTAGTGGGAGCTATATTATGATCGTTCTGAAGAACGAATATTCTCTCTTATTAAAGAGGGGGTATGATAGTTATAATAATGATAATAAAATAATTACAAAATAAAACTTCCATTAGTTGAAACATTTTCATACATAAATTATTATAAAAAAAAAATAAAAAAAATAAACAAAAATTTAAATAAAAAATTTAAAAAATGTGTAGCCTTGGTTTATAATTCGAACTAGATCGTGTTAGCATTTATTTTTAGTTTATCAATTTCAATATCCTGCATGTATTACGTTATGTATCAATCACATTTTTTACAATTAATAATTATTTATTTTACGGATGTGTGATAGTATCTATTAACATTACTTAAATATACCTCCTCCCAAAGTAGATAAGTATGTTAAGATAAGTAGTGTTGTCCAAACAATAAGTAGTGTGTAAATAATAATACACTCCATACTCCGCAGCTACGTGGGAGGATCCATGATTTCGAAATTCCATCTAGTTCATTTGTTGCCCCTTCCTTGTAAGACAAACCTTGACTAAAGAATTCTTCTTAACTTTTTATTTTGCTTTTGAGCTGG
This sequence comes from Gerris buenoi, assembly GCA_001010745.2. NCBI lineage: Eukaryota > Metazoa > Arthropoda > Insecta > Hemiptera > Gerridae > Gerris > Gerris buenoi. The sequence continues at coordinate 308,162 of KZ651847.1, forward strand.
AATTAAGTAGTGGGAGCTATATTATGATCGTTCTGAAGAACGAATATTCTCTCTTATTAAAGAGGGGGTATGATAGTTATAATAATGATAATAAAATAATTACAAAATAAAACTTCCATTAGTTGAAACATTTTCATACATAAATTATTATAAAAAAAAAATAAAAAAAATAAACAAAAATTTAAATAAAAAATTTAAAAAATGTGTAGCCTTGGTTTATAATTCGAACTAGATCGTGTTAGCATTTATTTTTAGTTTATCAATTTCAATATCCTGCATGTATTACGTTATGTATCAATCACATTTTTTACAATTAATAATTATTTATTTTACGGATGTGTGATAGTATCTATTAACATTACTTAAATATACCTCCTCCCAAAGTAGATAAGTATGTTAAGATAAGTAGTGTTGTCCAAACAATAAGTAGTGTGTTAATAATAATACACTCCATACTCCGCAGCTACGTGGGAGGATCCATCTGGTATTATATTAAATCCAAATGGGATTATCCTGGGCTAAGAGCGATGCCGATAAAGCAGAGCTTTTCACCCACTTCCTCTCCAAACAATTTACTCCTCATCCTGATATTTATGACCAAATCCACTCCAATAATATATTAAACGATCTTTTTGTGCCTCTTCAACTTTCTCTTCCCCCAAAGGCCTTTAACCCGTCCGATATTTCCTACATTATAAAACATCTTCCCAAAAATAAAGCTCCCGGCTATGACCTTATCACGTCCCATATCCTTAAAAACCTCCCCAAAAAAGGAATCCTCTACCTTACTTCCATCTACAACTCAGNCCTGCTGATCCAGCACCAATAATTATGAAATCATAAACAGGAGTTATACTATTTTCAGGAGTTTCTCCAGGGCTGTTAAATATTTCTTGAAAATAGTAGGAGACTAAAGCAACGAACATCAAACTAAATATACTTTAAGTTAACATTATAATTAAACTAAAATTAATTATAAACATTATAATGTTTTCAAATTAAAATTATATATTATCATAACTAGTTTTATTCATCTAACAAAATTGTTGGATGATCTTATATTATAAATAAAAAATATTAAAAGGAAGTGGTAGTTTTTGAAGTAGCAATAATACAACACATGTATGAAATACTACATACTGTACAATGACATTAATATTGCTGTGTTGAAATTATTTTTTAATTATTGTACTCGATTATTTGTGTATAAATCAAAGTTTAAACCCAATTAAATTATATTGACCCATATTAAAAAGCAGTTTAGAAAATAATCAAAAGTCTTTAATAGATATATGTTTGTAAATATTGCAATCGCATTTGCCAATCACTTGTTAGACACTAGGAAGCGGAATGTCTAGAATTATTACCACACTCAAAAATACATTTTAACGAATTTAAATGATTACAACATTTTTAACTCAACTTTTAAGCTAGTCACTAGAACGTTTGCTTTTCATTTGCTTTTTTCTTCTTAAATATTAAATTCCTAATCCCCAACAAAAAACTATCCATCAAAAAAGGGCTAAGTTTCAGACGACCTTCCAAAAGAGTTTGCATATCAATGCAGGCATATTATGTAAATAATGGCCAAGTCTTCTCTTGCATTAGTCCATAACCTCCCTTCACTCAAACTTTCATGGGCAACTCTGCTCTTTTATTTGTATTCCTTAAAACTTGGCCAGTTTCAAAATGAGGAATATAACAGAATGGCCGCTGCCCAGATGTTGCTATTTTGATAGACTGACTTTTGGGTGGGGGTCTAGAACATGGCCCTTTTTTGGTTTGGGGGTATCATTCCTTTTTGCTGTCTTAGGTGTCGTCTTGGATTTTTGGAGACACTGGAGAGGGCAAGGTCACTATATTTTCCTCATATATAAATTAGGCCATCGTAGAATATAACGGGTTTTGCCTTTAGAGTATTATATATGATATATTTATGATACAAATCAGTACAAAACTACAGATACTAAGTTTTAAAAATAAACAAATGACAAGTTTAGCTAGCAGTAGTTTAGCTTCGCAGACCATTAACTTATCCTCCGAGGTCTGTATCCCATTTTTACCAACCCTTTCTATGTTGCGGATGAAATCCTCCACAGGTATATCCTTTTGGTCGTCCCCTGCCCATGGTTTAATAAGATTCTGTAGAGTCAAGTGTCTTCTTGTGGCCGAAGAGGCTTCACGAGCCGCAAATTTCCCGTTCGCGGGCAGCAGTTTCCTTATTCTGCCCTGGAGTTCCTTAACTTTCTTTTCCATTTATGCTTGACTTTGCACTTATATCCTATACTGTCAATATTTCCAACCACCTATTTTTTTATATCTAATATAAAAATATTTATACTTATTTTATTATACTCCCTACATACTGTACAATGACATTAA
>KZ651848.1:0-26055 GCA_001010745.2 Gerris buenoi
GACAGCATTTAGACAAATTTAGGATAACAAAAATAGAAGTTGTATTCGACAATGGAAAACCATTGTTACAAACAGGCAATTTTCAGGAAAATAAAGACATGCTCAGGTTTCAATGGTAGAAATACAGAAAAAAAGAACGAATTATTTTTTGGCATGGTGAGGGTAGTGATTGGTTTGAGACCAGTCATTTTTTTTTTTAAATTTTAATAGTTAAGCCTTAGATAAAGGAGATCTTGGTAAAAAATGGAAATATTGACTATTATTAGTTATTGTTTTTTGCTTTATTATTTTTGGCAAAATATTAGCTACTATTACTTTTTGTTATTGTTTTGATTTGTTGGTATAATTTTGTTTATTATTTGGTATCTGATAGTAGAAAGAAAATAAAAACTTTGATTCTCTTTGCTGCGGGCACGGGCGGGGAGGATGTTAGAAATGACATTGACAAACATGTATATATTTATTTTTATATAGTTTTGATTGACCAGTGTATTTATAAAGTCAGTTTGTAATAAAAACTCAAGGAAGAATAAAATGTGTGATTATTAAATAAGTGCATTTTGCACATATATCATCAAGTAGTATCACGACGACGCACCTTAGTTATTTTTTTAGTGCTAAGCTAAAGCAACCGCATTTATTCCAATAAAAATAAATGTTTGTTTTAATTTGTTGGTCTTTAAATATATATAATAACTTTTTTCTAGATATAAAATTAAGCCCGTTGCCACTGGCCTAAGGGCTCGTGTGATAATTCACATGGTTATTGGTTATTGAATACTTCATTCAATTATTACAACGAATTGACTAACTTGACATAACTTGACTTGACTAAGAAGACATCTTAATCATCATCGATTAATAATCAAAACGCAGATATTATGGAAAATAATTGTAATCCCCCCCCCCCCTTTAAAACTCTAATTTCAATATCTTTATAAAAACTTAAGCTATCAGACCCCATGTATTGAATTTTAAAACTTTTTGATCAATACTTAACCATGTCACTTAAATAAAAATCGTTGTTCAATCTGCAAAAGATTCTAATACTTTGAGTATCAAATTTCTTTCAAAAATAGAATCTTACACTCAAAGAACGTAATACAAAACGGAATTAACCATTCCATTCGTTAGATAAATAAATGGGAAATTTAAAATCAAATGTCTTTTGAACGCTCTTGTAAAAGGTTTTAGATTTCAATTTAGTGTTATTATGGATATAAAAATGTTTTGTTCAATATATCAGAAAGACTTGTCCCGCCCTAATCGGCTATTCTTTTACGCCGTACAATTGCCAAAGGCCATAGACGATAGGAACCACATGGTGATCTACACATAATCCTGCCCAATAATTAGAATTTGCTAATACCACTTCACTCCTTTATCCTATCTTTTCCTCCGTTCTGGGCCGACTGGGGTCGGTTCAGTCTTCACATATTAATTCAATTAAATACATTGCATTTAATTTTATCTGCAAAATCCGAGTTGGCTCAGGCAGGTCTATGCCGTCTAATGTAAGCACCTTCAATTCAATGTATTTATTCCATCACCATCAGCAAAAACAATTTAATACTTTATTTCCATCGGTAAAAATCTGGGTCTTGCCAGGAATCGGGCCCATTTGGTGGCGTCCATTCAAATCGCTCCTATTTAATTCTGTCGGCAAAAATCCAGGCCGAAACGGCAATTTACAATTTAGTGTACGCTACCAAATTCAGGTCAATGCATTTTCTCCATCTGGAAAAATCTTGGCCCTGCCGAAAATCAGGCTGGTCTAGCTGACACAACCACAAAACCTGATTCATGTCACTGCATTTATTCCATCGGCAAAAATCTGGGCCTAACAAGCAATATTGCCGGTCTAGTGGAAGCATCCTAATTCATGTCAGCGCATTTATTCGGGCTGATTTAGTGTAATGCAATGTAATAGTGCAATGTACTTATTTTATTTTATCTCGAAAATCCTAGGCCGACCCTGTACTATTTCAATTTAATCATATATTTAATTGCATTGGCAAATATTTACATAAAATGCGAATGCATCTATCATGTCTGTTTTTTTTATAAAAAATGTATTGCGGGTCTAAGTTATGTACTAATTTCGGGGGGTATATCCCCCCCCCCCCCCCAATGTGTCTCACTATTTCCACTAAATCTCGGTCTTCGTATATTATCTTATTTGGGAGTGTGTTCAGAGAACGTACATATTACGTATGACTGGGCGGATGGTACTGTATACTGTATATGATATAAACAAGACCAAAGAGCTTATTTAGTTCAATCATCTCATGACAATGGCGCATTCAGCTTGGTTCTTCACTGCCGGGTTCAAGCTTCAAGCCTACATGTTAAAATCGTTTAGACTACTTCCGTGACATGTCTATTCGTTGTTCGATCTACATCTATATCTAGGTTATTTTTTTTACCCCTTTTTCTTTTTTGTCTCTTTCGCACCCTAAATGTCTCTTATCGATTGAAGACTTTAAATAATAACCTTGAATCTTATTTGGGAAGACATTTTTTATAAAACATTGTAATGTATGCTCTGCATGTCTTCCTGTTAAATTTATCTTCACTTGTAAATATATATTATGTTGTTTATCTGCTGCGCATTTCCAAACTTATCAGTTTTACCATATGTCAAATTTGTTTGTGTCTTTTCTTTATATTTTGAGATTGAATGCTTCAGTTACGGTGTGCCACTTGTGGTTTATGCTAATTTATTTTCTTCTCAAATTTTTTGGTAAACCATCTGACAACAGAAGGTCAAGGGTTATGTACTATTATCATAAACCATCTAGCAACACAAGGATAACATTTTTTCTACATTATTGTTATACGTTATTACAAATCAAGACAAATTTATATTATTTTTTTATGATATGTTCTTTTCACTCCATCATTAATGTTTACATTAAATATGAGTGATATTTTTTTTATAAGTTCATTTGACAAAATAATATCTTAAAAAAAATATATATTTAAAAATATTAAGGCACCATATATTGCATCCTTTTAATTATTTATCTTTTCTGTTTTAGGTTGAACAAAGAGACGTACCTGGCATCGACAGCGCTTATTTGGCCATGGATACTGAGGAAGGTGTTGAGGTATGTGATCTTCATACAATTATGTCTTTGTCCATTTAAATATTATTAATTTTTGATAGAAACTGCTTAGTTGTATTCCAGCTGATTGTGCACAATGATAATAGGTTATCTCTGCAAACCTGAGCAATTTCTAAAGCCTAAATATGGAAGACAGTAGTCAGCAGTCATACTGCCTTCTATTAACTTGCTTGGTCAGCTGATTGGCCTGCGTTGCTGATTCTTAAATATTTATTTAGTGATCATTGATAGCTTTAAATCTCCACTATAGACTATTACCTGTGCTACTAAATGATTGTTCCAGCTGCTGTTTTTGCTATATTTGTAAAAATTGATAATTTTATTATTAGTAAGATCATATCTCAAGGTGGACTATTTATGTGACAACGTTATTAGACTTTCCTTAAATTATTTTACTATTCTTTCTGTTACTATCAGTAAAATATATATTGTTTACATTCTGAAATTATTAATTCATCAGTTCATCTTCTATAAGTAAGAAATGTATTGAACAATTCAGTTTCATTACTCTGTTAGATCATTTATATATTGACGTACTTGAAGTCAAAGACATTGCTAAATATGGTGCCTTTTTACCGTCGTCATTGCTTACCGTTACATCAAGTTGACAGTCAATTAAAAAAAAAGTTACCAACACGAGTGTTAATTTGCAATTGTAGGCAAATTGTAATTAGCTTCAGGTTAGACTGTTATTATGGTAGCATTAATAGAAACTCATATGAGTAAATTTAGTTACGCGCGGGCCTTTCACAATTAACCTGGGCTAAAACTGTTTATTAGAAACGTCAAATTCAATCGTATTTTTTTTAAAAAAAATTAAGAATTACAATGTCTTAATACTATCGTACATCAGTATTCACTTTTTCAGGGCAGAGAGATTATAAAATTGTAAAACCTTATTACTGAATAATAACTTATGTGCCTCCAAATTTCTTCGTCTTCCTTTAGATCAGACTTATGATCCTTTAGGGATAGAATAACAGTTTTCGTTTTCTGAACAAGCGGAATAGATTTGCTTCTTTGCCTAGATCCTAGATTCTTTTTTGTTACTCGAAGGATTGACAATTATTAGAACTTTGTCACAAATGTATTCTTTTTTCATCCCTTCTTCATTTGCTTATATTTTATATGTTTCAAGCATTGAATGTAGAACAAAATATTTTTAACCATGTTTTGTAATTACCTATGTCGTTATTCTATAGATTGTTATACTACTAAGAGCATAAAAAAAATGAAATTTAATACTAATACTTTAACTTTCTTTGTGCTTTACCTATATATTAGTTTATTATAATCAAAACGAATCACCTTTACTGTCATATTTCATAACAAACATTCATAAAATAATCAAGACACGTACTCTCGTGTTTAGAATAGCACGTGGCCTCGCTTTCCACGTGCAGGATGTAATTTTCATCTCTATCATATTAAGTGTACAATTTTTTAATAGTATTACTTTTATGATGTCATAAATATATATTAATTTTTTTGCAAAAGCATACTTTTATTTGCATTATTGCACGAAATATGACGAATAGTTTGTATTATCCTTGATGGTTTTCTATACTCTGACATTATTAAAAACATTCTATGGCCTATTGGCTCGTCTCGTAATATTTAAAAACTTCTATAGCTATATGTAACATATGGTACTTCTTTAGATTGTCACTTTTAGAATATAAGTGACTTTGACTAAATAACTATTAAGGACAAAGGGATTTTTAGTCAAGTGTACTTTGGGACAAAGGAACATCACACTTCTGCTTTGAAAAAGGGGATTAACAGTGTAAAGAATATTTCGTACACCTTCATTAAATTGTTACTCCCCTCAGTTATTTGTATAATGGCAGTAACAATCTAAAGAAGTTCCTAACTTACTTATTATATTAAATTTAGACATGTAATTATTGTCTATTTTAGTAATTCTTACATTCACGTTTTTTTTTAGTCGTACCTATTTTATATCAGTAATTTTAATGATTTTTTAGATGATAACTTTTTAAAGAATTATATATCTTCATCAAAAATTCATTTTTTGAAAGGAAATAAGTTAGGCTATTTGTTTAATTGCTAAAATAAACATTAATGCAACTTTTGAACTCTGTCCATTATTTAAATAGTCTGACAACAATTAGTTAGTCCGCATAACTTACTCATATCCTATCACGTATAGTTTGTCTAATTTATTTAATTACTTCCCCCTTTTTTAAAAATCTGTCGAAATTGTTTCAAATTATTATTAAATTCCGATTATTATTTTTATTTCATTAAAAAGATTTAAAATGTGTCCATTTAAATGCGAACTTAACCATGTAAATCGTTTTCCCGGAAAAATTTAGTTCCCGAGAAATCAGGAGAGTATATTTCCCGTAAAAAAGGAAAAGGTTTTTTCCTTGTGTTTTTTTACCCTTTCTTTGTGCTACCTTGACAACCTTGTACTATCTTTGTGGTAGTTTTTATTACTCTTTTTTAAAATTATGCTCGTCGGTCTGAAAAGATCTGATTATGGGACTATGTATCACTTCACAAATCTACTTGATCCAGCTATTAGTGTAAATAATTTCATAAATGTTTCCACTCTTAAGATGTTGATCTTGATAGATATGTGTAAAGATAGTGGATTCAGGCTACGCTGATTTCTTCATTTCAACTTGGTTTTATTTTTTTCTTAAATGTGTAAAATAAAACAAAATATTATAAAAAGAAAACAATTAAACGGCGCTAAGTTAGAAGAGTACTAACTGTACATGACTGTACATGACTGACATGACAGAATTTCCCACCCCATATCTTCTATTTTTTTAGTTGAATAGACAAAGAGACAATATGTGTCGCAACACCTTGTTAAATAATGTGTGCAATGTTGGCTCGAACTCTAGTCATATGTAGATCTTTCTACCTGCTGTCGCTGAAGAAAAGTAGAATTGAAGAAGAGTACGATAATACTTTATTACATAATCAATTACATACCGAATGTACTACGTCAATTAATACAATTAATTTGTCAGAACATTAAAAACCAAAGGAAGTACCGGTGTGGAAATCCCACACATGACTTCCATGAAATGTTGCCGTGTCAATACGTGAGCAAGAGAGAACTCTGTATAAACTACATCGTACAAACAGCTAATATTGATTATAGTTTTGCAACAAAAATAATAATGATAAAAACACAATAAAAAAACATGTCTCTATTTAAGGTAGAAGGGATGGTCCTACGACAAAAAGTCATAGGACCAAAGTTGTAGATCTTTTAAACTCAGTTACCGCTGGTGCTATCCGCTTTTCGATACGACTTACAGTTTACCCGCAATTTGGTTCCGAAAAAACCCTTAAAGAAACACTAAAATGCCAATATCTCCCAAACCGCTTGTCCGATTTTCAAAAAGTATAGGTACAATCTACTATATAGGACACATATATACCCCAAAGGAAATTGAAATCAAATGAAGCCTACTGAAGTTATCGTCGACAGACCGATTTCGTGCTCAAGTGACTGAAGCTCCGAAACGTCGTGAAAAACGATGATGTGGTTTGCGCCATCAGTTTTGCCGACAAAAGTTCTAAAAAATGCCGCAAACCGCATCTCAATACGATGTTTTGAAGCGATGTTACATACGTACGCACAGACATACATGTATATGAAACAGATTTCTACCCTCGGGTTCTTAAGACCCCTCCTTCATAGAGATCTCGGAATCGCGTTTTGGAAGGTATTACCATACTTCCATTTTCATGGAAGTAATAGTCAATAAAATAAGTTGTTAATAAACGCATCTCTTTATAGTTCTTTTTCATTTACACCATTCCGAATTTATCTCTAGGGATGTTCTTTCAGAAAGTGAACGATTAATATAGACCTTAAATTGAACGTCTGAGATTAAAAGGACTTATTATGGTAGCTACAAGAACAAGAATATATTTATTCACCATAATCATCGGAAGAAATTTGAAAATAAAGGGAACTTAAAAAATGCGATTCTTGGATAAAATTGTTAAGAAAATATGATTATGATTTTGATATTGGTCTATCAACGTTATAATATTAGTAACATATTATATTATAAACACATTAAAATTAAAGAGACAGTTGTCCGATACATCCTAATTAATTGAAAGGCGTCAAATTTTGTCGTGTAACATTTTTGAATGTTCCTTTTGTTCTAGTTCTAGAGTAACCTCAGATTCTTGTACCAAACATTTTAAGAACAATTTTGACTCTATGTAAACCAATTTTTATATCTTGAGGGCATTTAATATATAATTTGTTAGAGGCAGTTACATTTGAATAATCATGAATAAAAATAATGCTAGTCCAAGGAACTTTTAAATTATAAGTTGAAGGTACTTATTATGTAGATAAAAATATAATTTTTCCACGATTTATTTATTGATCTATTATTAATTCAACTAATTGTGGTTTATGAATTTTCATTGTTCAAAATTGTGGTAATATATTGGTTAATAATTTAGTTTTGGATATATGTGACTATGTGACCACATATACCCAAAAAAATACAACTGTGTAGTTGTAATGTAAATATTAAATATTAATGTAGTCTTAATGTAATTTTTAATTTAATAAATTAAACCATTAGATTAATTAAAATTATTTTAGCTATGATGTAGTGAATTCACTCCCTCTATTCGTAATTTATAAAGATATATAGGATATAGGTATTATCTCTTATTTTTCAATACTTTTAAATTATTGCCATATTTTACTAAGTGGCTTGAATACTAGTTCGAAATGTTATACATAGTTTCTTTCACCTGCCTCTACTCTGTCGCTTACCTCAAATAAAACTTATAAATCTGTGATACACCTTTTCTTTCCAATCTTAATATGACATGCCAAGTGAATGATTTAGTATTATTCATAGTATTTGTATGCTAATGATTTGACGTGATGAATTAAAAAGGCCAAAAGATGCTTTTAGACGTTGTGTGGAAGAGGTCAAGGATACTATAGTATTTTTTAGATCTGCCAATAATTGATTGGCCCGGTTAAAAATCCCTGTTTAAGAATGATACATCTCAGGATAAGTAATGCGTAAATATACTCCCGCCACTTGAAAGATTCGCTCTGTTAAAAGGTAAATAAAGATTTATAACTTATGTTCGACCTTTTTTTATTGCATAGTTTTTTTTACTCTCTTCTGCGTGATATAAATCCGTTCTACTTAAAATTTTAAAAATATATTTTTATAAAAATCCGTTATAATTTTAGCTAATTATATTCTATAGTATTGTTATTTATAAGATAAGGCTAAAATATAAACACTTTATTGTGACACGGCCTCGAGTCGTAGGGTTAGATTTCTGTTTTTCTATCTTAACTCTTTATATTTAAGTTACCGTAAATACAAGTCAAGGAAAATATTTGTAGTTTTTTTTTATTATATGTATGCTTTAGTAAAAAGGAATTTACTTAGTTTAAGAGACTTTACTCCAAATCAAAGTGGTCACCTATTAAGTGACAAACTATCAACTGTATATTTTGTCTACTACCTAAGTTCGTACTCAGGATCATGAAAATCACATTGTCCACCACATGGCCACTCTACTGGTTTGATTTTTCAAATGCCTATGCTTATTGCTAAGCTATATCCCAAAGACTTAGCCAACCACACAAAGGAACCAAAAGATTTACTTATACACAAAATTCTAGCTTGATGTTAGTCAGACACTTTTTTGCACGCTATCTCTTGTGTATAGTGAAAAGGATGAGAGGGTTCCCAAACCTACTTTTAGCTATCTTCCTGAGCTTCGCAATGCTAGGGCATACAATTTGGAAAATTAATGTTCTTATTGTCAATTGAAATAATAAAAGAAAAATGTTTCTGAACCTGCCGTATCTAAATGGTTCTTCATAAATCTCATGATAAATCTATTCGTATTTGTGTAATACTGCAAGTCTGGTTGAGATAACGAAGTAAGAGAGTAACAGGGTTTTTATTTAGTGATAATTTCTTTCTCATCTGCATTAGTGGAATAAACAAAAATCAAAAACATCACGTTCTTTGGCTCGCAACGCTCGCGTAAACTTAAGCTTCAAACTTAAAATTGGAATTTTAGGACGGGAAAAACTGACTTCTCATCTATTTAATGAGGCAAACAACTTTCACAGTTTTTAATAAAACGAACACCGACGCTGCTACGAATTGATAAAAATCGCTAAATTTTTTTAGGCAGACCTAAACGTTTAAAATAATGAAAACAAAGTTTTTACCGATAATTCTACGTTCTAACGTAACTATTTTAATAAAACTTCTTATACATCGTCTAAAAGTCTAAAGTAAAATTGAAACAGGCATGTGAATAATAAGTAAAATTGAAATTTCAACCTGATACAAGCAGAGGTTTTTGAGTAGGGAAGTAGTAGACCACAATAAAATTCTTATGCTAAAAAAAGGAGTTAATATCCAAAAATAAAAGACGGACCAACGAATACATTTTTCCACGTGTATCAGTTGTTTCTTTTTTTATGTTTCTCCTCCATTATTCAAGTCTCTAAATTTAAACAGCTGATCTGGGGTGAATTTCCTCTTGTTTTATGTGGTTAATAACAAATGTTCTGGAGCTGAGTCGGCGATATAACATTTAAAAAATGAGTCAGGTGTGTCAAATATCAATCCAGCGTAACGAAAAAAATAAAAAACACAAACTATGTANAAAATTAAACATGTATTTATAATATATACATTTATATGTATATATATAGGTATTATATCTGAGTGTCGGTGTCTCATCTACTCTATAATTTTTCTTTTGAACTCATGTTAAACAAATCGCCTAGTTTGGTGATTTATAAAACAAATTTTATTTTTGTACGTGTCCTAAAATCTCGTTGGCTGATATTCCAGGGAAATTTATTCTTTGTGCCTATTTTATTCTATATTTTTATTTTAATTCCTTATTTCGGCTCATATTCTAATATATATCATATACGACTTAGGCCGTATTTAAGATATGATTCAGTAAAAGATTCTGGATATGACGTGTTGGAGATGCATAAGAAAAAATAAACAGCTGTTTGCCCTCATTTAATTTAAATTATAAAAAATATAAGGCTATATATCCTATTAATTTTCCAGACGATATAGTTAGTTAATTTAAAGTGGATACTACTCAATTTCGTTTATTTTATTAATGTCTTTAAATGACGAATTCGTCTTTGACATTGAAATTTCATACTTAATGTGTATAATTTTCATAATCTACTTCAATTTCTTTTTTTCCTTGTGACCCCGGAGAATTATTCTATTTAAGACTATTATATAAGACGTCTTGTTTTAACATGACGCCTCTTATGGAGAAGTTAATTATAAATGTACTATTTTATCCTTTTGAAGAAATATCACTCACATATTTTTCCTCTATTAATAATACTATTTTTGTTTTTTAGAGCTTGGAAGAGAACCAAAACATTAGCAATAAATAATATCTGGTTCGAATGTAATATTTTCTTAGACGATTAAAAACCTATTGAAACATTCCCGTTATTAATAGACATGGTCTATTATCTTTATGCGTCTTCATTTATTATTACATTGAATGTTTGAGGTGTAGATAGTTTGTTCATTAGGTTTACCAAACTGAGTGCTACTAGTAAACCGGTGTTGTTGATGGTCTTCACCTTTCTTTTAGGTGAGCGATCTCTTACAATGTAGTAGAGGTTGGAAAAGCTGGCGTTAAAGAACTAATTGTTTTACTTAGAACTGCATTGTACTTAAGAAATAAATAGAAAAAAGTTTTAAGTATTTATATATATTATTATATATGATATACAGTCCATACTTACTTCCTCCCATTACTTGTTTATTTGATTAGTTTGAGTCGATATGTTTCTTATACAGTGTATAGTTTTCTTCAAGGTCTGACGCATTCTTGGCGCCACAGTGCTAGTGAAATCATATTCTCCTTAAATGTCCGTTTTAATTACCCCTCGGTGTTATCTTTGTAGTATATCGCAATTGTGAGTCGATTGATTGCCACAGTTGAGTTCGCCTAACCTATTAACATTTTATTGTTTTATAGCCGTGTTTGATATTTCTTAAAACCCTCTTATCATCTACACTTTTTTCCAACAAAAAAATGAAGATAAATAATTAAAAATAAAAACAATTATTTGTTATCTGTTTTATTTATAAACTCCTTATTATTTTTTCTCTCTTACTGTCGTTTCAAGTGTATCAGTTATTCGTTATTCATCGAGGGAAATTCCCGATCAGTGTTATTACTGTTTAGCACAATATATAGATTTGATAATCAATTCATAATTTCTATGTAGCTATTATCAAATGAGTACTTATTAATTGGGTAGAACAAACTTCTTTAAAATTGTATGTACGTATATTATTTCTCATTAAAAAGAAAATTGATGAAGATATGTGATTCACTTGAATTTATTTCTATTTTTGAATTATTTTCAATAGAGGATTTTAACAAGCGATAATATGCGTAGGTTTCTGCTGCCAGATCACACAAAACTTGCCAGATAAACAACAACAAAATCGAACTTTTTCTTAGAGATATTTATACTATAATATTTAAATCTCATAATCTCATTTAATTATTTTTTTTAAACATATTAAAAAAATGCTCAACATGGTGTGTTTACTTTTTGTTTTTAATTTTTAACAGAATCGGATTTATTTCCAAGAAATATCTCGGAAAATAGATTTCTTCCGGGAAAACCACTTTGATTTTTGTATTTAAATGGACCCTTCATTTTGGAATTTTTTAATCAAATTTGTCAGTACTGTTTTCGAGAAATATTTTTCTCACGGTTTTATGGGTAGCGCCCCCAAATTTAGTGCTAAAATTTATTTCTTGATTTTGCCTCGGGTTTTGATTTCTGAGTATGCTAAATTTCATCAAAAGTGTTGTGTGTGTGTACTCTCCAGATGAATGACGACATATAATAAAACCATTTAATTGGACTCAGGGGTCCTTTAAACTTGTAAATGCATCAAAATCTTAAATCGAAGATTGATATGTATAAAATCCTGAATAGTTAAAAAATTTCTACCACTAGATTTTAGTTATTTTTTTATACAAATTTGAAGCCGACAAATAAAATATTAGATTATTTAGAAGGATAAATTTGTTAAATTTCGATGATTGTCACTATATGAATGTTATGATCAACTGTCTAATCTGAATTAGAGATCATAATCATACTCTAGTTAAATATTGGTTCTTGTTACATCATTTGATTAAAAGAGAAAGGGAAAGAAAGAAGTCAGGAAGAAATGGTGTTGGCAGGTACTTGAGGGCCCAGACGTCCAGACTGTTCAGAGGTCAAATCTATCGGCGAGATCGTGCACATTGGCACGATCTCGCCAAAGGTTTTTTCAGGGTTGGGCTTGAGAATAAGGTGTTATAATAAGATTACTGAATACTCTGTTACTGCACCATCGGGTTAAACAACCTGTAATAGGTGTGAAAGGTCTTCCTGGAAATCTTAGTGAATACTAATTTTGAATATTCTTTCATTAATGAATTAGAGAGATGAGAGATTCGGGTTTTAACATGCGGGGTTTTAACAGAATATGACCACCATTACCATTGTAATTGTAAATATCTATAGCTGCATTGACCTTCTCCCTCAAGCCATGCATGAACCATGAAGCCTTTTTACAAATTTATAGAACCCTTTATCCTGTAATTTTTAAGTCCATTTGGCGCCGGAAAAGGGGATACGGTGGGAGCTTGTAATTTCCTAGCTTCCTCTTCCTGTAGCTTTTTCAGACCTATCGCAAACTCCTGATGTATCTTTAATTTATTTATATAAATTAAACATATTTATATAAATTAAACATATTTATATAAATTAAACAAATTATATCGGATGGAGACTTCCCACGTCTCCGTTGAAAGACGTGGGACTTGGAGACGTCCCTTATCTTTTTTATGTATTGCTCTTTCAAGCTCTACGTTAAATGGACCTTATGTATCCTTTTCTAAAAAATATAAACTTAAATTTATTCCTATTCCTTAATTTTCTTATGGAAAAGGCAAAAGATTATCCTTTTGATGTTTCTTCTCTAGTAGGGTTCACTGTTTACTTGCATAGCACCGCCACAGAAAAGAGGCTGGTTCTGTTGCGAGGCCTTTCTTACCATATTGATTAGAAATTATTTTATTATGGAATAAATAATTTGATTAAAGTTGTCTTGAAGTATTGATGATTTACAGTAATCTTAGAACAAATACAGCTGCTTACTTTAATTAAACAACCTTTTTGCTACACCACACCATTTCCTAGTTGTTATACCTACTTTTTATTTCTTTGAATATTTTTTTACTGTTAATCAATGGCTAAGGTTAAATATATTTTTTAAATACATTCCATTAATTAATTAGATTAAGTCCAAGTATTTTTTTCGAAGAAAACATCAATTATTACTCTAAAATATTTATACATACCTACGTAGAACTAAAATTAATTTGTAATGTGTGTACCATTATAATTTTGACTGCCTGTAACAAGTTGTTGTAATAATGAAGATAAACGGACAATTTCTATTTGTATTATTCCCAAATCCAATTATTATACTATACAAGAGACTGGAGAGACGAACTGAATGAGGCAATTATCCCTCCCATACTAATCTATTATTGTGTTTGACTATTTATTTTTCTTTTTATCTATCGTGTTTAATGCATAACGTAGTGTAGAGTTGTAGAGGATACTCTACGGGTATTCAGAACTGCAATTTATCTTTAAAAAAAAAGAAGTTTGTCTAGACTTTACGAGTTTTGTCCTTGACAGTGCAATGTTTAGTCTTCTTTAATCAATATATTTAAGCCTCTTACGTCTGTCTGCGACTTCATCATAAGCAAGGTCGTCGATAGCTCTCGCCTCTATGATAGATCTTTCACCATTCAATCAAGCTCAAACGAGTTTGTTTCCTTGTATAATTTCTTCGGGGGAAAGTTAGTCTTGTCTCTAGTTCGTTGCCAAGGTTAAATACAATAATAGATCCTTTTTGAGTTTAATGGAATAAACAATAGGTTTTTCAAATAGAAATAATTTGATAGTTGTATTATTTGCTGATAATGAAAATTCCCATACATAATTTTTGTATATGACTAATATCTTGTATTTAAATTAAACGGTTAATGATTGTTCGACCTTGATTTATTCTTGAAAAATACCCAATAGTATTATAAAACAAAGTATACTTTAAAAATAAAAAGTGAAGGATATAATGATGCGATCGTGCTATTTTGAAGGTTACCCTTATATATCTTTTAAACATTTATAGATTTATGATGGTGCCGGTCAAAGACTAATTACTATGTTTTATATTTTACAAAATTGTTGGGTGCCGGGATTTAGCCGGTTTACTCCTGTTTGAGCAGCTGAAAATAAAATTTATCTTAAAATCGTCTTAATTTCCTTGTTTTTTCAGAGTCTGATTTATATANAATAAGTTTCACTTCAAAATATAATATGTACCTATAAATAAAAAATAAATAATATACTTGTACATACCATCAGCGTTTACTTCTTCAGCAACTTTTCCCCACAGTTCGCGTTGAATATCGCGGGAATGATATAAATTATTTCGCATATCCCATAGTGGAGGTTTGTTGCGGATTACCGTGATTAATTGTTCTATATCCATAGTGAATTGTATAGAAATAAATAGAAATAACAATATTAATATATATAAAACAAATGCGAGGTTTGAATAAACTAGGTATAAAACAGGCGACTACGAGCGACAACAAGCGACTAATCCCATTTCATTGGGACAAGTCGCTAGTCGCTTGTTGTCGCCGGTAGTCGCGCGTAGTCGCCTGCTCAAGGTCGCTTGCAAAGGACGAGGTTATGTGGTACTCTATGTATTCGGATAGGTCGCGCATAGTCGCTTGTTGCCGCCAAGTCGCTTAGTCGCGCGTAGTCGCTTCCAGTGGACGACCGGCCTTAAACTTAAAAGTTAAAGGCATTTATCACACATCGTATATTTTGTTTTGTTTTTTATTTGTGTAATTATCAAGTATACGTATGAAGTTATAAAATAACTTTTACTAACTTAAATATTTACCTTGACATCCTGTTTGATGTATGTTGTTACAAGATCAATATCTTCGCATTTATTTCTTTAAAAAGGCAGGAAAAAATCAATTAAATTCCTGCTAACTCCAGGAAATGTGTAACGAGAGTTTTTAAATTAATGTAGTATATCTAGAAATCTGATACCTAATCCCTGTTGAATGGTTTTGGGATATTCATATATAATTTTGTAACTTTCGATTTAAGTCTATTAATATACTTTAACTATTGGGTACAAAAAATGTATAGCTTTCACTATTGGAAGCGTTAATAGTGTGGGGTTTGATAGTTTTAATGAAAAAACAAGAACGTAAACACTTTAAGCAACAAATTTAACTTTATATTACCTGTGTTTTTTTGTTCGTTTTTTTTAAAGCGAGTCTAACATTTTCTTTAATTTAACCTGGTTTCCGTAAATAATTATTGTGTACAATATACTTATACTTCAATAGTAGAGTTTTCCCACGATATCTCTGAGTAAATTGGAAGGGAAATAGGAATAAACAAAAGGAAACTAACCTAAGATAATGTTTAGTATTGTCGCTCTGATTTTTTTATATTTTTTTTTTTAAATTTTATCGCATTTATTTACTTTTATTTTGAAAATATCCGTACAAAAGTAAACAATAAAGGATTTGTCAACATAGCAACCCTCACTCTGTTTTTCTCAGAGACATCGTGAGAAAAACTCCTACTATATTGTGGCGGTAGTTTGTATTTCCCAAATTCCACCCGAAAAATGATTCCCTCCGTACTTCTGCAAGAGGCAGATGAATTTGATGCTTTATAAATATTCCAGCCATGTTGTACATTATGCTGGTTTTGTTAGTTAAGATGTTTTAGATGGCTATGGAATGTGGTATGCAAGTGTGATTCACCGTGAATAATTTAAAGGCTCGAGCTGGAGCAATGCAGTAAGATTACGGATGACCCCTTAACTCGCTAAATTTATCTCTGGTACGAGATCTTTTCTTGTTAGCCTCTTGTCTCATTGTTTATTCCATGTTTTTAGTCATCTAGAAATTGCGTTTTTGCTATGAATTTGAAAACTGAATAAACGTTTACAAATTATGTGTACATTAATGAAATACTACGTTTCTCATTTTTATCTATACCAGTGTTATATTTTAGATCTCTTATTAATTATTTCATCTATCTATATATATAAAATCCAAATACCACTCACTGACACATCACGATATCACTGATACCACTTGACCTACGACCATGAAATTTTGTAGGTGTGTTCCTCTTACCTCCTAGGTGCTCGCTAAGAAATATTTTAAAAATCCGCCATCTTGATTCAAGATGGCGGCCATTTATATACAAAATTCGACAAGACGATATCTCCGGAACCAATTGCACTAGAACCTTGAAATTTAGAAGTTAGATTCCTTATATCAAATTAGTAACTTTAGATAAATGGTTAACCAATCGGGCATTTTGATTTAAGATGGCGGCCATACATATATAAAAATCAACGAATGTATGTTCTTTATACAAATCTACAGTTGTAGTCAGATCTTGATGTAAATTTGCATAATTGACCTACAAAGCAAGGGGAAAAACACTGACTTCATGAATTTTCGAAATTTAATTTTGGTACACAGGGGTACGGGGTACAAATGTCAAAGTAATGAATATCCTTCATAATGCATACCGTTGAAAAGCTCTTTTAGAGGACAGTAATTGTTGTTATGTACAGTTTTATCATATTTTCACTTAGGAGGGGGGTAAAATTGAAGATTATAGCTATATCTTATATAAAAAGAAGAGTATCCGTATGAGGGTATGTCTTTTATCCTAATTTGAAATTTACACACTTTTTCTTCAAAACAAGGTGAAGGTCACTGCCTACATGAGATCACGAAATTAAAATTTTGGTACACAGGGGTACGGGGTACAAGTAATGAATACTCTTCATCATCATGATGCATATCGTTGAAATGCTCTTTAAGAGTACAGTAATTGTTGTTATGTGTACGGGGTACAAATGACAAAGTAATGGATACCCTTCTTGATAAAAATCGTTGAAAAGCTGTTAAAGAGAAAAGTAATTGTTCTCAAGTACAGTTTTGTCTTACTTTCATTTAGAAGGGGAGAGGTAAAATGGAAATTTATATCTATATTTCTATATGTATATAAAAGTCAACATATGTGTGTACATGTGTATAGTCTTTTATACAAATCTACAGTTTTAGTCCGATCTCGATGAAAATTTGCACAGTTGACCTTCAAAGCAAGGGGAAGGTAACTGTTTACGCGAATTTTCGAACTTTAAATTTTGGTTCAAAGGGGTGTGGGGTACAAGTAATGAATACCTTTCATCTTCATGATGCATATCGTTGAAATGCTCTTTAAAAGTACAGTAATTGTTGTTATGTACAGTTTTGTCATATTTTCATTTAGGAGCGGGGTAATTTTAGGTTATTTGCAAATTATCTTATCAAAGAGGAGGGGGATATAAGTAGGAGGAATAGAATCTAGATATTCTTGCATAGTAAAATAATTTGTATGCTTTCCTGGTAGTTTATAAACTTATCAAATTTAAAAACACTCCGTAGCGAAGCACGGGTATCCAGCTTGTTATTAAATAATTTTGTAAAACAAATAAATCTAAACATCTATTTTCTAATCTTCGACTTCTATAGTTCGTTCCAAGTTGAATTATTACAAAGACTCCTATGGTCAAAGTCTAATTATATATAATAATTCTTCCGGACATCTATGATTCCAATCTCAAAATGTATCTCTTTTTTAAGATCTTGTTTTTTAAATGAGATGTTAAAATTTTAGAAGTTGGAAGAGCTAGCTGGTTGAAATTTGCATCACTAAATAATACAAGTTAAATTATATCCCTCCTAATCATTTACAGTTTTATATTTTGGACTTGAAAGATTTATTTGATGAATGTATCAACTCGCCGCTTGAACTCTAGTTATTTTTGGATTCATTTTTATATTACTGTAAGGTGAAAGGCATAAATTTTCTGAAACAGCCATTTTGGTTTTATGTTTACCCGATTTATTGATTTAATGAAAGCTGTCATTACCTAGACTCTAGACAACTTCTAATGTCTGTGATTGAATAGGTATTTGAATGTTGGTATTTTTCATAAGGTATTTATGGAACGAAGTTCCTTATGGCACGTTCTTGAGCCCGGGAGTGAATCCGAAAAAAAAAACGAACCTCACAAAACTAAGCGTCTCGAAATCTACCGATGACGATAACTTGAGTAAAAGATGACCGAGTTAATTGAAATTTGGTACACTTGTTCATTTTACTAGTACCCAGGCTGAGTTCGTTGAACAACGTTATCCGCTCAAGTGTTCACGAATATTTTAAATTAGTAGGCCGGGTAGGTAGAAAACAGTCCTATTTCCTACCAACCCCAACCACAAATATACTCTTTAACTATAAACTCACGATGATTAACTTTTTCTTAATATTCAATACATATTTATTGTAAGACGGCTTGCTTTAATGATACAAATAATGCTTTTCTTTTAAGTTTGCCTTAACTCCGCTAGCTACAAACAGTTAGTTACTTTAAATTTTGTCTCTTTTCTAACTCCCCCCATGAATAAGTAGTTAGCAACGTATACGTACTTGATTTCATAACTTATATTTCATGAAAAATGTAAGGAACTTCGTTCCTACCGGGTGTCTCGCGACACCACACATATTTTGTTCTTATTTTTAATTTTTGATACAAAACAGAATTCTACCTTACTATGTTTAACTAATAACAAAAACATTAGATTCAAGTACGTTTATTATTTTCACGGACAGGCGGTAAGAAGTGAAAATAACGAATCGGTTAGATGTCGGAATCGTTCGTTTATTTGCCAAGACAGCGGCATGGAGCCAAAGCAAACTTATCTCCAAACTACGCGAGCAATACGGTAATTATTTACGCCCTCGTTAAGAAACCTCGCCGACACTTTCAATGTCCGCACTCTCGTTTGACATCGATAAAAAGAAAAAAAAGTATATTACAAGGTTTCGTTTGAACATTTTGTAGTAAATAGACACGGTCGTAACCTTGGCTGGCGTTTTGAATCCTTCATAACGGTACTCTAATTATAGTATTTGAAACAGAACAATAGTTAAAAAACTAAAAATCTAAAATAAACTTCTGTGGGCAATGCCAGGGCCCGCACGCACTTGAATTATATTTATTTTAATGAATTATAGCAAGTGAATTTTTAACATTTTCATTAATTTAATTTTCCTTGACAGTTAGCCAGAGTGTTTTCTCGCGGGGTAATTTTTCTTTCGTAGTCTCAAGTCTCAAGTCATGTTTTTGATTAAAGGATACCAATACCGGTTATATAAAATTAACCCGCACCAATTCTAGTTGCCGAGATTTAATATATTTTATAAAATTGAGGTTAGATTTTTTCTCCCAAAATGTTAAGATATACCTGTCCATATTACTTTTATGGTGCATTAGTCGTCTAGGGTAGGGATTACTTTTTAAGCTTTAGATACTTGCTCTGGTCTTAAACCTGTAATTTATTGTCGTTTTTAGGATTAAAAAAGTCATGTCTTCAGGTAGTTTTATTAACCAGTTTTTCCATCCATCCGAGACAGCTGATATTTATTGATTTAAGATTTATGGTTGATGTATTTTTGATGTTTACGGTTGATAAATATTGTTACGTAAACTTTATCTATTAATATAATAACATATTCAAGATTGGGCTCTTCTCAATAATTGAAAAAGAGAACGATTAAGGAAAGTGGGGACTTACGACTTGCCAACCTATAAATAAGTGAATTTAATTTAGTTTATATACAACATCTGATTTGATAGCATAAATTATAAAGGTTTAGGGTATTTAGTTGCAGGTTTAAACCCGTAATTAATTGGACAAGTAATGCCATTTTCCGACTCGAACTTACTAATTTAGAATAGTACTGAATACTACTTTATTAAGCATGCATTCTATGAATAAGAAAACAGATAACAGATACCAAGTAAGTTCAACCCTCTTCTTAAGTCTAACATTTGTTTTTATACTTGCTCATGTAGGAGAAGTATGTAAGAGAAAGTATTGCGATGGGGCAAAATTCGATTTTGATGGATTTACACGTTTTTGAGGTCTCCTGAGTCAAAAAAGTGGGTTTTAAAAATGTATGTTTCGTGTAAAAATGTATGTGCAGACGCAGACGCCTGGAGCCTAATCTACTGGGCCGATTTTGAAAAAAAAAATTGAAAAAAATCTCCAATACAGTTCTGACGATTTTAATTTTAAAAAATCTAAAATGTAGTCCACTTACACGAATCTAATGATATGAGCCGTTTTCCCGGCACAAATCTATCTAGTGAAAATAAATCAAAACCGCGGACGGTGAAGGGCCGGGTTCGATTCTTCGCCGAAGAGAAATTTTTTTTATGGTACATTTTGATAAAATATTCAAAAATAATAAAATGTTCCTACAAAAACTAATAAATAGAAACCACGGGGCTAGGTAATTATGAACTCGTATATATGAGAAAGTTTGTCTGAGTTGTCTCGGATCGATTATTTTGTTTGGAATAAACGGGACCTCAGGTCAGGTCAGGTGTATTAAATCGAAACTTAGTACTTTTTTCAGGTTTAGTTTACATTAAAAAAGTAAAATCTGAACTCATGTAGTTTTTATTTTGGTTCTTCTAGTGAACTATTCGTTTTTAAAGTAATTTTTCACTATCCTTATTGTCTTCTGCCTTTTTTTAACCATGGCTAAAAAAGGGCTCCTTTTCTTTCATTAATAACTACTCCCTATTACTTAAAGGTTAAGGTTAATGTAAAACATTTTGATAAAAGAAAACATTTAACAATGTTACATTGTCTGTTATGTCGCATTGTGACGGTGATGCAGCGCCATCTTGGCGCCGTCTATTTGGGTGTCCGCCCGCGTCCCATCTCTCGGCCACAGCAGGAAAATTGGACGGACGCCCGCAGAGTTTTGCGCTAGACACATCACTTCTAATAGTCCGTGCCTTTAAATCTTCTGATTTCTGCAATATTTCATTTGTATTTTGATATTTACATTATTATCTCTGTCGTCCTTATACGTGAGATCAAGGAAACTATATTATTGACCCATTAACATTTATTTTCTTTTTGACACTGTCACTACGTCTTTATTATTATAGAAAACTATTAGTATATGTGTGTTGAAGACAAGTAACTTTATCAAAACTAAAATATTTTAAGTTGTGAAGAGTTTTTAATTATTATTCATAGAATGACCTTAATGTTCTTCGTTTAGTTTTTTTATTTCACTTTCTTATGTAGTAATTACCTTTTGTAAGTTATATGTCCCCATTTATATGTCTAAATATTGCGGAGAAATTACTTAAAGCGATTACTATGGATCGCGATTATATAGAGATATGATTGTAACAAACACATCACTATTGTTATTGACGATATCCAAATGATTTACATCTACCATGTAAACAAAAATGCCTTCTAAACATGTTTTGCGTTGTAGCGAATTTCTGTCATCATTGTAAACTACGGGTTATAATCTTTAAATATCACCTTCACGCAATATAAATAAATAGTAAAATTTATTTTATTTTACTACGTTTTTATTAACTTGGTTTCTTGTTTGTTTGTTTGTCCGGTACAAATCTTGTAATCAATTTTAACTAACATCCCGAGTAGCTAGACATTTGAAACTTTCAGAACAGCTCAGAACACGATGACAATGCATTATTTTAATACTTTTAGTCATTTTTCAGCAGAATTTAATTCGTTTTCAGCAAATTTCCTGTATGGAAAGTTAGTTCGGGAAAAATCCGCAAGTTATTTTATTTGTTTTGACATATCAATATTTACCTACACTATTTATTTTGACGGGTTTCAATAATAATTTATGACAGAAACTTTAAAAACGTAGTATATAAAAAGTTCTTTTTATCTTGTAATTATTACTTATACAAATGGAAGTAATAATAGGATTTAAATTCTCATAAGTGTTTCTATCTCGGAATGAGACATAATTAATGATCTGTAAAAAAAAATGTCAGGTATATAATCTGTACAGATGGTTCGTGCTAAAACTAATACACCGAATTCTTTCAATGAAATTTGATATGTATTTTTTTCATTATTTGACATGTTGGTTAGTAGTAATAATTTCCTTGAAAATACATTCTAAAACTCATCATAATACTTTTGCTGGAATGAGAGTAGAAACTGGTGGTTGAAACATGTTTAGAATGAAATAATTCCTTGTGATAAGGAAAGGTTTATGGTTCTAATTACAATCCTTGTAATACGACTTTTGGGTGGCCTATCACGCTAAGTATTTCAATCCTTTATTAAACGTTACTCTCAAAAGCATCCCTGCTTCTGGTGTTATCTCAGTGACATCAAAATACTTCGGTGATAAGGAACACTTCTGAAGCCTTGGCTATGCTTTTATAATGGTTCAACACGCCATTTTATCAATACTTAATTACACTCTAGTTTCTTTTTAGTATAAGCTGATTTACGCTTTTATGTAAACATAGCAAAACTGCAAATAAGCTTCGGTCTCGGTCTTTAAGATATATGATATATATGTAAAACCTTAAACTTCTAACTTGATTAAAATCCATAGGTGTAGATTCTTTCATTATAAGAACTCCGTTCTCTGTTGCATTGGTATTTATAAGACGTATATATCAAAGTGATGTTCATTGCTGTGTCTATTTATGAAGCTGAAGCATACAACATTGTTTGTCTTTTGTTGAACATTGGCATTTCTTGTGGGTGGGTATGTCTATTGAAAGTCAACTAGTTGAAATTCAGCCGCATGCCCATTAATTAATTTGCGCACTGTACACATTACAACGAGTAAGATAAATAAGAATAGCCGAAATTAATTGCAATTCATTCCATTGCTGGCTCTTTTTGACAGTAATATTAACGATTTATATAAATAAAGTGTATATTTAAAATGTGCTATTTATATTTTATGTTTATGTTATAATCTTCATCCAAAAATATATAATTTTTTCATTTTCACAACTAAAGTAGCACTCGTCAGTTTATTTCTCTTTTTAAACTTAAGTTTTAATTTGTTTCATAAAATTATTATCCCAGTTATTTAGTAAATCCCTGATGCTATTCTTCCTAAATCAGCGACCGCGTCTAGGGTGACATTATTTGACTAGGGCTAGGGCTGTGTATACAAGCTCCAAAATAAAATAACGGAAGCCTGTGCCTGTAGTGTCTAATAGGTTTCTTGAAAGCAAAACACCTGACGACTACGGTAATATTATATTTTTCGTCTTTTCCTGAGAGATAGGGGGGGGGGGGTACTATTTTTAAATTAAAGTAGTATATATCGTTGTCAGTCTAATAATTTAAAATATCAATAACATTTTGAGCCTAACATTGTATTTTAGTTTGACCTTGATTTTTTTATTGTTTGATGAATTGTAAACAGACTTAAATCATCTACCTTAGAGTAAAACTTCTGAATATTTTTATGAATTAGTTAAGGTTGGTTGATAGTTAAATGAAGCCGATCGAAACAACAGATTGATGTTTATCAATTCTATCCTTCGGTTAAAAACAGCCCCGTGCGTGAGTATGATTCTTTTAATAAATTTTGTTACGCCTACTGAAATTTTTTTCCTGCCTCCGTTTTGTATATGTTTAACTCGTTCATTTTAATTATGAATCACATAAATCTCTTTTAAAAAAAGCGGAAGGCGTCAACTGTTCTTTTTACTCGTTACTGAATATGCAAAACATAATATTTATAGAAGTAGAAAGATCTATGATCTTGCCTAGGTTACAACGCCAATTTATTTAATATAATGCCAGCTTTCTAAGAATAATTAAATTCTATATTGTTTTATAGATATATTTATTTTAAAATAATAACGTTCTATTACTCCTCCACGTTGTTTATAGAGTGTATTTGTGTATGTATGAAGGGCGCCTCATTTCAAGGCTAGGTTAATTTTTGTTTGGCGTGCCAATTTTTTTTGTTTTGATCATCAAAAGTAAATGATTTTATTTTGCTAAAAATTCCATTGTTTCAAAAAAAAAAAAAAAAAAAAAATTAAAAAAAAACACAGCAATATGACGGCAGGTATCAATTTGAAATATTGAGGAATAATTTGTTTTATAGAAAGGTATAATTATGGTGCCAATTTCAGCTCAATCGGCGAAATAATTCCGAAATTATTTAGCGTTAAAGTTTCAAAGTTTAAAGTCGATGTTTTCAAAATACCGTCAGGGATCAAAACGAAAGTCAGTGGAAATGTTTTTCTTAAAAGAGGTATGGTTCGGGCAAAATGGGAGTAATTGTGTAAAGAAGAACATTCTGTACGCCTTCTTTAGATTGTTACTCCCCTCTGATTTTTTAATAAGGGGGTGAATATCTAAAGAAGTGCCTTAGATAGTTGCCTATTATTTGTGACAAAATCGTTTTCAATATCATTTCCAACTTATTATTCTCACTTCCAAATCACTTTATATGCATTTCAAAACACAAATTGCAATAATTATCATGGTCTGATATCAGTGATTCTTCTGAGGAGATTAGTTGGAAAATGTAAGTCTCCAGTTGTGGAGATAAAATAATCAAAACTTTTGTTTACTGATATTATCATAGCATTATCAGCACTGTAATGAAATTCGATTAATGTGGAAAATAATAATTTAAAATAATATCAGAGTTTATTTCTGCTTGAATTTAGAGTGTTTAAATTTTTTGAATATTTTTTGTTTATGTAGTAATGAAAATTAAAATTGATCTTACTGTTCTACGCAGAGTGAGGAATATTATGAGTGTAAAAATTATTTTTTGTTGTTGAATATATTGGGTTGAAGGGCAACCTAAAGATAAAGTATACCTTTTTCATAAAAAAGAATATTTACTATACTGCCTCCAATTTAATCACATTTTATTAAAGTGCGATCAATTATTCACCGGGCTAATATTCAACATTGTTGCTACCAAAGCTGTTTTCCTGATCCTCCCAAATTGTTCCTGGTCACTGTTGTAATTAATAAGTACCTAAATGGCTTGCAAACAAGAAACATTTTACAGTAATGTGTGGATAGCAATAATGGTTGTGCTAAGCTAAAATCAAAAGCATTGCCGGCAGGATGTTTTCTCATTGCCTTGTAATTTTTCTGTATAGCCGCCAATATTTCTGGATTTTGAGGAATGTAGCCCGGCCATTATTGCTGCAAAATCTTACTTGTTTACTAGACACTTAAGAATATTATATTTGGATCTAACACTTCTTCTTTCTTCATCTTATATTTTAGTGTTAACAGTATTTTTCCATACAATTTCTCTTATTATTTAAATGATTTATTATGAACAAGTGCCAAGAAACATATGGCTTTTACATCTATATTGTCTATTAATTATATATTTATTTTGTCTTTTTGTGTAGGTGGTTTGGAATGAGGTGCAGTTTAGTGAGAGGAAGAATTTCAAATCTCAAGAGGAGAAGATACAGCAGGTGTTTGAGAATCTCACACAGCTTGAACACCCAAATATTGTCAAGTTTCACCGGTATTGGACTGATTCACACAACGAAAAACCTAGGGTAATGTCTTCTATTAACCTTTTAATAGTACATTACACGTCGAGTGCGGAAAGTAGCATTTTGCATGCGAGTGTGGAGTTTGCACCCGAGCGACAGCAAGGGTAGTAAAACCACACGAGCAATGCAAAATGCTGTTTTGGCACGAGTTGCGTACCGTACTTTTTCTACAATTTTTAGATTTTAATAATAAATGCAGAAAAAAATAATAAACTTCCTGTATGTAAGCTCGTATTTCATTATTTCTCTTTTGATAAAGATGACATCAATTCGTTAGTTGTATTTTGTGCCGAATT